>CAUYLG010067188.1:0-18198 GCA_963573385.1 Cacajao melanocephalus
AAGCACAATTATTGGCATAAAAGAGGTTTTTAATACCCATTTTTAGACTGCATTCTAGCCTGGGCAACAGAACAAGAATCCCGTTCTCTCTCCCTCTTTCTCTTCCTCTTTCTTTCTCTCTTACATTCTTTTTTTTCTTTCTTTCACTCTCACTTTCTTTCCTTTTTCTTTCTTTCAAAAAAAAAATAAAATAATAATAAAATAAAATTATAACTATTAAAAAAAAAGCTCTTTGACACTCAAAACTTGTCGATGCCTTCCCATTGCCTTTTACATTAGCTGTAAATCCTTCACCCTGATTTTCAAGGTCCCTGGTTTCTTTGGTTCCCAAGTGAACATACAGAGCTCCAGCCATGCTGGTTCTCTTCACACGCCACACTGCTCCGTTCCCGTGTGTGCTGTTACGTATTCTTCCCTTCTAACAAGGATGTCCTCAGCTGGCACCATCTGCAAACATCAAATAAGCATTCAGGTTCAAGTTCCTCTTATTCACTTTGTATAAAATATTCTCTGATTCTTCTTTGACACTTGTTGCATTTTGGATGTGTTTTTTGGTCATCCCTTCATAAGCATCTTGAGAGAAGTTTTCAAGTCTGATTCAATCCCATAGTACCTTCCACAGTGCCTTATGCTCAGCTGACTTGCCATAAATGTTAATTGAAGTGAACTGTTTTCTTTGGAGTGTAGTGGCGTGACCTCGGCTCACTGCGATGTCTGCCTCCCGGTTGAAGTGATTCTTCTGCCTCAGCCTCCTGAGTAGCTGGGACTACAGGTGCCCACCACCACACCTGGCTATTTTTGTATTTTAGTAAAGACAGGATTTCACCATGTTGACTAGGATGGTCTCCATCTTTTGACCTCGTGATCTGCCTACCTCGGCCTCCCAAAGGGCTGGAATTATAGGCATGAGCCACTGCACCTGGCCATGAAGTGTTTTGGAGCTAAACTGAGTAAAACATAAATTGGATACAAAGCTTCAAGATACATGGTAAGAGTGATGCTCATGATACCTTGATGGCAGTGCAAGGTGGCACCAAAACCTAGAGCTTTTCTTTTAAATTTGACACTGCCACTCGCCACCTCACTTTACTGTCCCCTCTTCAGGCTGTTTCCTTGGCTCCTAAGGCAGCCTTCCCAGCACATTGGTGAATTTGTCAACACTGGGTAGAAATCATTGCCCTATAACATGAAGTTCATTCTGTTGTCGTGTTTTATTTGGTTAGTTTTTAAAGAGTAAAACAATAGCCACAGACACTGAAGAAAGAAGTCTCATTTGATTGGTTGGTTTTGTTTTGTTTTGTAGCTTTTATACTAATTCAAAGCCTCTAAAAAGAATACATGATTTCTAAGAGCCTATTGGTGGGCTAAGCACAAATTAATGATCAAAAGGAAAAGAGATAGGATGCTTCTTTTTCTTCTATCATCTGTATGTTATTTTCCGGATTCCCGTTGTACTTATCTCAAAAGCAGAAACCCATCAATTTTAAAAAGTGGCATTAGAATTCAAATTCTATGCCCTTTAAAGGCCCTGAGTTTTGGCATGAAATCATTTCTTTTTCACCTGACAGAGAACAGCTACAAGTGCTGATTATTTTAACCACTTCCAAATGCACTTAATGTGGTTGCGCTAAGAACCTAATCGACTGACAGGACATTATTAAAAATCTCACTGTGTGTCTAAATTTGTCTTTATAGGTCATTATTTATCAGCTAAGGAGTCACTGCTCCATAAAACCAATATCCAAAGCCATTGCATCGACAGTACACATTTACTTTAATATCTTCAAGCTTTTTTGATTTTGCTCCAAAGTCATGAAATAAATTATTTCGCTGCCATGTGCTTCCATCCATCATGATTGTGGGTAATCCTCACTGATCCTTGAAGCAGAGCCTTTGTGATTTGAAGAAAGCATCACATAGTGATGACCACATGCAACTTCCTCACAGCTGCAGGGTGACATATTAGAGGATTCTACAGCTGTTGAGTCAAAATATTAATTTTTTATCTGTTTAAATTTCTAGCATGTCTACATGTTGTGCATATTTAGAAAACAAATGGAATCTTCTGCTTGCTTAAAAACAGTAAAAGGCATTTATTTCAGCTAGAGCTAGTACTCCATTTTTAGGCTACCTTGTAGTGTTTATTAATTTGCTTGTTTACAGTTCTAATTCGCTGCATTTATTAGCAAGGAGGTACATCTACAAACAACGAGAATTCCGTCTATCCTCCCCCACCACACACACTTATTATACATCAGTAATCTGAAAAAGGCTAAGCATAAATGTATTCTGGGCCTCTCTTCTTTCCTTGTGACTCTTAATGAGTCTTATATTTAAAGACTCTTTACTGTAATTGCAATAGTGACAAACAAGAATTTACTTGCTGAGTAGTAGTGGGAGAAATCTGAGAGACAGGCTCCAGAATAGGCACTGTTTTTAAGCAGTTAACAGATGCATGCTCCCTATTTAAACATATTTGAGGTCAGCCTCCCTTTTCTTGATTACAGGCAGGAAGGTCAGATGCAGATACCTTACTGCACAGATGGGGCTTTTTGGATGGAACATTAATCCTTGCAGAAGCTGCTAGAGTGGTGGGCTGGAAATTCAATTCCCTTATTTTAGTAACTGCAGTCTGGTACAAGCTAAGCAGTGACAGTATACACTTCCTCTAGTGTATCCTGTGAAATTGTTCTCAATATCGCCTGTGGGCAGAAACAGGCATGGAAGGGAGACTGGAATATTTTAGGGGGAATTCATCCTGGAATTTCTCAGTCTCTCTGAGGATGCTGCCATTTTAAGGACACGGTTTCTGATAGATGTGCTCCTATGGTGTGGGCCCATTAAAGATCTGAATTAAAGGGTTCATCAGACAGTTACCACCAAATGAGAAGAATTCAAGAGTTCCCTCCAAATCAGATTAGTTTGTAGAAAATATGCCCATGGACTTTACTGTGAATAAAGTGACTGGTGTCCTAGCAGTTTATTGGGTCACATAGTTACCTCTGACGGTGCCTGGTGGTGGGGCTCATACCACCTCTTAATTATGTTTAGATTGCATAATTAATACATTTGGCTGGCCATAGGGGTAGTTCTCCCTCTTTATTATCTCCAGTTGGAACTGACAAGGCAGTTGGAAATTGTCACACACGCAGCCGAGTAGTGACTTTTTGTCCTGGCCTGAAGTGGATTTTGAAAACCAGGTAATGCAACCCAGATTGATGTTTTTCATGGGCCTCCAAATTCTCCATAATTTCCTAGTATTTTTACTCCAATAATTTTTTTTCCCTCTAACAGCTGTGTAGGAGCTACCTACTAGGTTATCACTGATTTGGCCAAATTCCACTTTGTTTTCCTTTTAAAAGCAGTTTGGAGAACCGACTATGAGTAAAAAGGTCTTCCCCAGGCATGCAAAGACAAACCAAGTGTGTTTTTCTTCCTTCTCAAGTGTCTCCATTCCTGGTCACAATAGTTTTCATGTATTTGCATAATAATATTCTTAATATGCCTACTCCAGCATATCTAGCCCCTTGAAAACAAGCAGAAGGATGTTTTTGACAGAAAAGGGGCTTATGCAGATGTAATAGAGGGGAGGAGGGGAGGGAACAGTAAAGAGCCTGCTTTCCTTCCCCAGCAAGGGTTTCGTGGCAAGAGCTGCTGTATGTCAGAGTTTTCTTAGATTGTTAGTTTTCTGCTTTGGTTTGATGTCTTCTCCTAATATGAATTGCCTTTCATATAAAAAAAATTCTAATTTAAATGTGTAGCAAAAACACAGAGACCTCAGTAAATAAACTGAAGATACACACACACACACATACACACACACACACACACAGAGAGAGAGAGAGAGAGAGAGAGAGAGAGAGAGAGAGATTGAGTGATTCCCAATCGCCTTTACCATAAAATCCAGACTCCTTTTCTTGACTTACAGTGTCTTCCAAAACTGGCCTGCCCAGGTCCTGAGTGACTCTTTTGTGTGTTCTTTAAGATCCAGCCATGTAGAACTTTTCTCGGTTCCTTGAAGGCATCCTGTTCTGTTGAACTGCTGTGTTGCCTAAGCTTCCCTCCTCTTGGAACCCTTTCCAAACATTCTCCCCCTGCCCTGCTCCTCTTGCAGCTAACTGCTGTTCTTGCCTCAGCCTCCTCTGGGAGGTCTTCCCGGCCCCCTGGACGGAGTTGGTACCCCTGTTATGTACTTCCATGGCACCCTGTCATTTCCCTGCAGCATTCTACAGGACGCTTGTAATAGTCTCATGCCAGTCCTGCACCTCAGTGTCCACTGTGTTTTCATGTTGCTCAGCACACTCTGCCCCCATGACAAAACTTGGGAAACAGCCCTCATTAAGGCAAGAAACATAGCCCAAATCCACTATACCACTGGGACTCTTGCACATTCTACTGGGTTCCTTCCAACCTGTTCCATAAGAGGGGCAGGCAGGAGCAAAGGGAATGGTCTCTCTGCATTTTCTTCCTCTTCAGCTTGAAGATATTTTAGCTTGGGGTAAGGAGATGGAAAATGTAGAGGTTGTGTTGATGGGCGAGGGCCTGGGTCTGTTGGTTTCAATGCACATTCAAGGACTTTTTTGGCCTGGTGAGGTGGCTCATACCTGTAATCCCTGCACTTTGGGAAGCAAAGGAGGGAAGACTGCTTGAGGTCAGGAGTTTGACACCAGCCTGGGCAATATAGTGAGACTCCTGTCTATATGAAAAATAAAAGAATTAGGTGGACCTGGTGGTACACGCCTATAGGTCCAGCTACTCAAGAGACTGAAGTAGGAGGATCCTGGAGCCCTGAGTTTAAGGTTTCAGTGAGCTATGATTTTGCCACCGGACTCCAGTGTGGGCAACAGAGAGATACCCTTTCTTTAAAAAAAAAAATTTTTTTTCTTTCTATCTCCTGTGCCCTAGGTATAAGTATAGTGTCTTTGTAGGTCTGATTTTGATACCTTTGGGAACACGTGATGACCCCATGCTTCCTGGTCCAATGGGGGATAGTGGCAGTGGATGAGGAAGGAACTCACTGATTGATACCTCAGTTTATTATTAGGTTATGCATAATAAGTACTCAATTAAAATGATATATCCAAAGTCATTTTTCCCCACCATGCTGAAAGTTGTAGGAGTACAGTAGCCATTTGAATGTTTTTGTTGTTTCAATGAAAAAAAAATTTTTAATAGTCAACTTCACTTATAATAAAAGAAATACAAAGTAAAACAAAGACTAACCCCAATTTTCACCAACCAAATTAGACAAGATTGGTTTACTGTTTTTAAATCTCTTAGTACTGGCAACATGACGATGAAACAGTCTCAGAAATGGCTCTTGAAATACAAATTGATAGAAACTTTCTTGAATGAAATTTATAATATCAATTAAGAATTTTACATTTTTTTCATGCCTGTGGTGGTTAAAAGTGTATGCTCTGAACTTTGTATGTGATATGCGTAAGTAAATGACTTAAGCTCTCAGATTCCTCATTTATAAAATGGGGATAATAACATTGCCTACTTTTACTCTTCAAATGAAATTATGTGTTTATAATAATTAATACTTCGCCCAATGTATACTCAGAGCTCAATAAATGTAAACTATAAAATAATATGAATTGTACCCTTTTGACATTGTCCTGTAGGAAATAATCTGAGATGCAGACAAAGATTTGTGCACAAAAATGTTATCATAGCCTTAGTTATAAAAGTGAAGACAAATGGTAAGTAAATGTTCAAACCCTAAGAAAAATGCAGTTTTTTTGTTTGCTTACTTAGTACTGGAATATGAAGCTGCTAAAAATGATGTTTACAGAGTCCCTAAGGACATGTGGGAATACTGATGATATTGAGTAAAAAAGGTACTATAATGCCCACATTTAATATAATATAATCTATGTAAAAATCTCCATATGTAAAATTGTATAGAAACAGAACTAAAAGAAGAAATGTCAGTGTTAGCAGTTACTGACCCTAAAAAACCATGCTTAAGGTGATTTTTATGCTTATTTATACTCTGTAGAAATATTTTTCACACTTTCTCTTCCATGGCTTACTTTGTAGTCAGAAAAAAAAAACCTTTAGATTCCTGTCTGAACCTGCTCAACCCTTCTGTGTAGATTACAGCAGCCCCAGGCTTGTACCTGAAGCCTGCTCGCAGGTGGTGCCCTGTGGGACTGGCTACTTGTAGCCTGTCTTGCCTGAGTTTTGTAGTCTGCCCTAGGGAACTATACTTTTCTAGTTGTAAGACAGAACATTGATATTAATCCTCAAGCCCTTGTTGCTCTGATTTCTGGCTTCTTTCTTTGCAGATCATTACTTATTTTGAGGTCTCCCAAGAAACTCTCTCCGACAGAGATTTTGACTTCAAGCCTCTGAAGACGAAAGTGTTTCCTAGATTTTAGGGATTTATTATTCTTTTCAGCTTGATTTAATAAAAATCAGCCAACCAACCCTGAGAGCCTAATTATATAATTGGTCCTCTGTTGGGGGCTTCCATATGACGGAGCTGGGAAGGAAAGTTTGCATGAGTGGATTAACATGGGTGCCACTCAGGTTGTTACTTTGGAATGAGTCTGTTCATAGGATTGGGTGTTCAGCATGACTTTTTAAACCACAGAATGAATATAGGTAGTGAACAAAAAGAGTCAGAGAATTCAATTTTCCACACTCAAGTGTTCCTAATCTTCTGTGTGAGGCAGAACTATAAACTAACTTGGATAAATGTGATGCATTGGGCAACTTGGAGTTGATCATTTTATATTTTCAGGTGTCATGTACTGATTTCTCCTTTGACTCTGGGCACGCCATCATGCAATATATGTTTGGGGACTGATCTGATGTCTTCTATGGCTTAACATGGAGCTGTGGAAGGAAGCAGAGAGAGGCCCTGAGTAATTTCAGAGTCTCCACAACTCTTGAGACCTTTCCATTGACTTCTGGCATCTGTGTACCCAAATCTGCCAAACAGCCACATCTAGTTTAAGACCTCCAGAGACTTGATTAGGAGGATAGAAGAAGTTAAAGACTATGAGGAACCCCTACATTTATAAGTTGGTTGGAGGTGACTTATAAATGTAGGGGTTCCTCATAGCCTTTAACTTTTAGGCACAGAAAGAGAACCCAGCCAAGAGGGGCACTTGCGCCACTCATGCTGAGAGGAGAGAGTTTTGAGGAGGAGGGCTGGTCAGCAGTGCCTTGTGTTGCAGAGATTTCTGGTAGGATAAGGAATTAGAGGAAGCCATTAGATACGGTCCTTAAGAGACCATCAGAGACCTTTTCAAGAGCAATACCACAGTAAAATGTGTTGAAGACAGATTACAATTAAATGAGGAGGTGGAGAGGCAAGGAAGTTGGATGGTGAAGGGATGGCAAGAGATGAGGTATTTGTAGATAAATGTTTTTAGGACTGTAGGCAGTGGAGTTGAGGTTGAGGAGAGAGTGAAGAAAGATAGAGGAAAACAGGTGGAATAATATTGAAAATTGGATCAAGAATATAGGTGGAGGCATTAGCCATTTTATCCTGGGATAAGGGAGGAAATGAAATAAAAATGGGAATAGATAGATGTTTTGAGGTTGAAAGAAATGAATCCAGGATGCTCTGCTTTATGATATAGATGAGATCACCTGGGAAGACGTGAATGGGTGGGCAGAGTGGCATGATGACTTGAGAAGAGTAATAAGATTTCAAAGCATTGCTGGGTAATGGGGAAGGAACGTCCATAACCTGCTCCAGATTCCTTTAGAATAATTAACACACGCTACACTCCTTATTTAAACAGAGATCCAAAGATCAGATAAATCCGTAAATACTTATTTGTTGTACCTACAAAATACTACAGGGGTCTGCTGACTTTCTCTTGAAAGCATCCCCTGGGTGATTATTCTTTTATGTTTATCTAATTACATGCTAGAGAAAGCATCTGTTAGGTGCAACCAGTCTTTAGACCACTGAACACCTGCAGATCTTGTTTATGTGTGCCCATGTTCAGAAAGCTCTGGAAGAAATTGCTTTAAAGAGGAGAGGCCATGGCTTTTCAAATAATGGAGCCTTAAATCGTAGTGTTTCCTAGGTTTCCAGTCCTAACATCTACCCACTTGTTTAGGTAATCATAAAACACCATCACCTTCATTTGCTCCTGCAACTTTTGAAGTTTTAAAAATTTCCCTTTGCACAGCTGGGATTGTGCTCCTGGCACTGTGAAGAGGGCACAGGGAAGAGAGAACAAAGTGCTTGGCATCATGTGGAAACCATACACCAAATCTGGGGAAAGTAGCCTCCTCATATTTCCCTCAATGCAGTCATAATTTCCTTTGTAATTTACTGGAGGACTGAAATGAGGATTAAATTGGCTCTCAGGATATCATGAATTGTACCTAATATTGGCAAAAGGCTGCTCGTAATTCATGACTCCCAAAGTTCAGAGAAAGGTCAGGGACTGTTAGTTTGTATGCTGCCAGAAGAATCAGCATTTTTGAGGCAGACTTTTTTGGCTTAACTTCTGGCACAGCTATGAAGGTCCTCTAAAGGGTTCTCGTGTGGATGAGTGGGCACTGGACATGGAAGGGAGATCTGCTTCATGTACAGGGAACACATCCAGATGACCAACAATTAGGAAAGTATCACCAACAGTGTACGGAGAAAGACCTGTCTTAACAGATTTTAGGGGCAGGCAATCTGTTTCACTAACATGGATTTTTCTAGAAATCACAATCTCTACTACGGCCTTGAGATGAAACAAGATATTTTGGGGCCATGGGTGGTGCATTAACAAGTACAGACAAGTGCTTTGAATCCTACAGGGGAAGATGGAAAGGCCACATAATGAGAACTCTTTCTTCTATTTTCTTTTTTCTAGATCTTACTCCTTTTTCATTTTAGGGGGTAAATTGAGATTTGTGGGTTTTCTCCTGCCTTTGGGATAAAGAATGATAAATGGGACTTAAAGGGTAATTACCACTTGAAAGCAGGAAGTTTTCACCTACAAAGGAAGCTGAACACAATCAAGTTCTTTATTAAAGGATGACCATTATATGAGTGAGAACACGAGACAGTGGTGTCTGGACAAAATAATTTGTTTTATATCTTTAATCCCAACTGGCATTACAGAGCTACTATGTACTATGTATTGGGTCATAAAAATGACTTTTTAACTCACAACTCTTCTCATAACTTTATCTCTAGTTAAAGACTAAAATTTTCCAGCAACTCAATCCAATTATTTACTAACCCCAGTCCATTCATACTGAAAGCTGAGACTGGTATACAGACTCCGGAAGGCCAAATCTGTGAGAAGGAGCCTTGAGGAGGGCTTAGGAACCTTGTTGATGCAGGATTTTTCTCAGATCCTCTGCTGGACTCACAGCAGTGGCACCTCATCTGCTCAGCCTGTTGTGCTTGACCCCTTGTGGGAGAGAGCATGTGAGTTAGTGAGTACAAGACCCGGCTGGCCGCTCCGGGCACTGACACAGGAGCAAGCTCCATGTGAGGCCTGCAGCCAAACGAGGCAGGTCGCCTCAGGGGAAACATGGTGGCACCAGGTGAGGGTGCCCATGACCCTGAGGCCCCAGAGGGGGTGTTATAGCGCTCTTTTATTTTCCTTGTCTGCAGTCTGACAGATGGTGGTGTGTTAGCAGCTCTGTTGGCCTCATGCCTTGTTGCCTGGGGAAGTTGCCCTCTGCTGGTGAGGGCAAAGGGCTGGTGTGATAGCCTTTTCTGGGTACCAGCAGTCGGTGGGTCCCAAGCTCTTGTCCAGTGCCCACAAAAAATGAGGTGACACAGACAATTCAGTGATGGTGAAAGTGGAGAATTTTATTGAGTGATGAAAACATTTCTTAGAAGAGAGTGGAGACAAGAGGGACAGGTTTTCTTCCATCAAAATCAGGTTGTCTCTTCCCCAGAGTCAGGCTGTCTTCCCTCTACTGACTGAGTCTGGGGTCTGTATAGGTGCAGGATGGGGGTGGGGCAGGCCATAGGTAGTTTTGTAAAAGGCAACATTCAATTGGTAAAAAGGCATGATTCAGAAAGAACCAATTGGGAGAGGGAGGGCAAATAGGAATAGAAATTAATAGAAATTCATTCTTTGAACTTTGCGCCATGTGTTTCAGGCTTTTTTTTTTTTTATAATGAAGGTGGGGTTTCACCAGGGACCCACCCCTGTCTTCCTAGAACTTCTCTGCCTCCTGCCTCTATTACTGTGAAGGGATGGGGTGGGTGAAGCTGTACTCCAGTCTCAGACCCCCAGGGGAGATGTTGCTAGTATCAATCTTACTGCTTCTGTTAGTCTGGAAGTTCTCTCTATACTCCTAGCAAGTATCTATCAAGTGACACCCTCGTATTTAAAGGTCATTCCATCGGAAAGGGATGGAAACTCTCGCTGTACTGGGCCTGGCCATTTGCTATAAACTTCACACAATTTGTACAGGTCCCAAGCTTCTGCTTTACTGAAATACACTGCCTTTGGGCTACTCTTCAGCTGTCAGCTGCAGTGTTGGTAATTGAAATCCCTTCTACCCTTTGGTGCAGTGATGAGACTTTGTGCTCATGAGCACCCGTGCTTTCTCTCTGCTCCCCTTCCCCCACCAGACTGCCACCCCCTGTGCCAGCACTGTGCAGCTGATCTCCACAACACGGGGAGCATCTGCCTGAGGTGCCAGAATGCCCACTACCTGCTGCTTGGGGACCACTGTGTTCCTGACTGCCCTTCAGGATACCATGCAGAGAGAGGAGCCTGTAAAAGTGAGTAAGCGCTGGACTCAGGAGCTGGAGCTGCCACCTGAGGTTCTCTTCAGGGAAATAGCTGAGAAGGCTTGAAATTCCCTGTGAGTGGAGGCAGGAAGCATGCCATGGGACTGCAAACCAGACCTGCCAATGTTCTCAATGTTGAAACTTTATTACCCACACTTGGGATGCTGCTTTGGAAGAGAATCTGACATCATAGTTTCAGTCGTGTCTTTTTTCCTTTGCAGAGTGTCACTCCTCCTGCAGAACCTGCCAAGGCAGAGGACCTTTCTCCTGCTCCTCATGTGACACCAACCTCGTGCTGTCCCACACTGGCACCTGCAGCACCACCTGCTTCCCTGGGTACTATCCTGATGACAATCATGTTTGCCAGGGTAGGTTTTTCCAATGAACTTTCTTTCCTTTCCTGCCTTTCTGGAGCCATTGAAAGAAATGTGAGGTTCTTACTTCCATCTTCTCAACTGGTAGCCTTCATTTTTATAAAAGGAAGAAAGCTAATCTACAAAGGCAATAAGGTTGCCATTAGCAGATTATAGCTCAGATAGCAGCCTAATTGAAAGTGCTGGCCTGGCAGTGGGGTCTCCTCTATAAGTGCCAGCTGTGTGATCTTGGGCAGGTTATTTAAATTCTCTATTCAGGTTATCTCATTTAAAAAATAGTTTGTTTCATCTTTATAGTTTTTCTCAGCAATCCCATTTATGACCCTAGGCAGAGAGTGGAGCTTGGTCTAGTATGCAGTGTACTAATCACTTCTCTGGATTTAATTTGTTTTCTGTATGTATTTGTGAATATTGACAGTGTGCAAGGCATTGCATGCTGCAAATATTCCATTTCTGCCCAAACAGTAGTTATTTGGACTTACATGGGAGTTACTTATATAGATGTCTTATTTCTCAAATAAGTCAGAATATGATTAATTACCTTGAGTCAGCCACAAACAAAGAGGATAAATTAGGGAAAGAGTAAAACTGCCTGAAAAAAATTAAGAAATCCTTCACAGATGAAGGAACATTTATGATAAGCTGATGCCGCTCTTTTTATCTCAGTTACCAAGTGTCATTTAAAAAAAAATTGTTAGACATTTGAAAATGACAGTTAACAAATATAGTGGTGATATTTCAGTTGTGTGTTCTAGGGAAGGAATTGTGGAATAGGGGTTAGGAGAGTGGGCTCTAGAGTCAGAGAAGTTCAAATCCTAACTGCTGCTTAGTGCTTTATGACCTTGAGCAAGTCAGCTAACCACTAGGCCTCAGTTTCTTTCTTTTTCTTTCTTTTTTTTTGTGAAAGGAAGATTATGACAGTACCTACATCTTAATGTTGTTGTTATATTTAACATATGTGATAGTGGAGAGTAAGCTGTCAGTATTGATTAACCATTGTTTTGTTTTTATCATCATCATCTAAAATGAGAGGCAAATAAAGTAGTAAAAATATTTCTATTTTATAGATAGGAAGATAGATATTACTGTTAGTTTATTGAGATCCTTGCAAAAATTTACATTAGTTATATGGAACTCACTCTTTTGCATCATCTGTGGAGGTACTGGAGATCTAAAAACAAACTTTTTTGGACCGGTAGGAAGATTGCTTTTGTAACAAAACCTTTGCTTTGTATATATCAACTGTCTGCCAGAATCTGTAGATTCTGTAATACAAGAGACAGGAATGAAATACTTCCATGTTCTATTCAAGAGCAAGAGAGTGTTGGTGGAGAAACAGTGACTTAGATTTATGAGGCTCTTCACAGCAGTGGAATCACAGAAATAAAAGTTCAAAAGAAAAAAATAGAATCCCTTATATGAAGTATAGGTGACAAAAATACATTGAATTGAAATATTTCTCTTCTGGGAAGTTTTTGTCTTGGGGCAGGGTGGCCTCTGCATGAACACATTTGCTGTGGTCTCATGTAAATAGAATTTCATAGAATATTTTAGTTGGACTAAGAATTTCCTAAGTTTAGTCTAAATTTCATTCTTTCTAAGATTGAAAAAGCATGCTCCTAAGTTGGGATATTTGAGTTTCTAGTGTGTTTAAAAATATATTTATATAAAAAGCCTGGGCAACATGTGAAACTCCATAGCTACTAAAAATACAAAAATGCTAGCCAGGCATGGTGGTGCGCACCCATAATTCCAGCTACTCAGCGGGACCTGAGGCAGGAGAATCACTTGAACCTGGGAGGCAGAGGCTGCAGTGAGTCGAGATCGTGCTCCTGCACTTCAGCCTGGGTGACAAAGCGAGACTGTCTCAAAAAAAAAAAAAAAGTTAACAATGCTTTATTTTCATACTCAAAATTATAGACAATTATAGGCTTGCCAATTTTAGAAATTCTACAATAAGGTCTTTTGAGGAAATATAATCAGTATTAAGGAATAACCAAATTATTGAAAGAAGTAAAGACTGGAGAGCTTTCTAGATATTCTGGTTACAGGAATCTTTTGAGAGGATGAACTATTAAGTGAATTCAAAAATCTAAGTGTCACCAGTTGAGACAGGAACTTTAAAAAAGAGATGGTAGGTAAGGTTCTGAGTACTTGAAACCATAGTGCTTTGGAATTGGAGGAGAATTCCAGAATTACTCAAGCCAACCTTGCACCAGTGCAGAGACTCTGACTCACCCCCACAGACTTCCGCAGAAGTGAACAGTTCCACTGCTAGGGAGCTGGAGTTGTTGGACAGTTATTTTTAATTGGCCCTAGAACTTGCCTCCAAAGTAACACAGAATAAGCCTCCTCCTTTTCACATGATTACTCTCCAAAGTTTGAAATTCACTGTCATTCCCCACTTGGACATCTCTATTCCATGTAGACCTATAACCAATGGAGTATTGAAGCAGGAGAGTGGATGAGCATTTCTTAGACCTACAGCAGAAAACAGGTCTGTTTAAGAAGGTGATTGAACTCCACAATGTGAGGTTCCTTGTTCCTTACATCACAGATGTGATGGTTATAGCACATCCCAGCTTCCCTCACTGCCCTCACTTCCTCCACTCTGTCACCTTCTTCACTCCTGCACTTGCCATGGGGGTCACTGACCTCAGAGAACTGCCCCTACTACTCCAGGTGTGGCCACACCAACATGACTGCATCAGAACTAGTACTTGTGGGGTCTGAATGTAATACCATGGAAGTGGAGAATTCAAGGGACACTGGTACCTACAGAACTGCTCTGTGTCAGACAGGGTCAGCCATTTACTGATTACTTTGGAGAGGGGTAAGAGGTAGAAGTCATGGAAGCCACCTGTTCCTCAGTGTGACACTACTGTGTCCCTCTAAATCCTCCATCAAGTCTTCTAACACTTCAAAATACTCAGCATGAATCCATTTCTTTTAGAAGTAAGTGAAGGAACTGAGATATACATCAAGGTTCCAAAGGGGAATGAGTACTTTCTAGAAAGATTCCGGCCAGGCACAGTGGCTCACACCTGTAACCCCAGCACTTTGGGAGGGTGAGGTGGGAGGGTCACTTGAGGCCAGGAGTTTGAGACCAACCTGGGCAACAAAGTAAGATCCTGTCTCTAGAAAAAATTTGAAAATAAGCTGGGCATGGTGGCATGTGCCTGTGGACCCAGCTATATTGAGTTTGAAGTAGGAGGATTCACTTGAGCCCAGGAGGTGGAGGCTGTAGGGAGCTGTGTTCATGCCACTACACTCTAGCCTGGGTGACAGGATGACAGAGTGAGACCTGTCTCCAAACAAAACAAACAAAAAAAGATTCAGGAACACAGAGGCACAGAAGCAGGTGGAAGTAAGTCATAAGAGAAACCCTCAGACACTAAAGCAAGGAATTGGCCTTGACCCCCGGCTGGGGAACTGGCATTCAGGGGCCTCATTTTGCAGCTCTGTGTCAAGAAGGGAGGACCAGCTGACCCTTGCATTGCATGGAGACTCTTCAACTTAAGATGTTGTTAGTATCTTCAGTAACCGTATCACGTTTTTAGTTACTATCAAGCCTGTTATTGATAAAAGTCTTAGTTTTTTCTTATAGGAACTGCTATCTAAACAGGTCTTCTTCATCCGGTATTTGTACAATTGGTTTTGGAACATAAATGTGGGACTTTTAGAGTTCTGCTTATTTCACCCGATTATTGTAGGTTTATTATTTCAACTGGTTAAGGTAACTGAACAGTTGTTCTTCCAGCTAGTGAAACTTAACTATGTATGTTTCCTATATAGGTGCATGTGGCATATTTAAATATCATTAGCATGGTTTCTTTGTTTCCATTAAAGTCGTGGATAAAATATTGATCAAGCAAGAAATGAAGACTTAATCAATGTGATACTCTAGACATTATTTTTATCAATTGTAAAGATTTGCTGGTCACATTTTGAGTATGCTTTTCAACAACCTTCAAATCCACTTACAACCACTAGGTCTCACTTCATTTTTGTATTCACAAGTTTATTTTTGGAATCTCTATTAAACACTTTGCCAAAATTACGATGCACCATGCATAGAAATTCTAGCAAAACTGAAAAGGATAAAAATTTATTCTCATCTAAGCTTACAAGAGTTAAAATATTATTTTCCATTGTTGAAAATAATTAGAACTGAAAATCCAGTCTAGAACTTTCCCATGACCTTAAATTACCAATATACATATTCTAATGAATGTTTTATAGCAATGTCTTTCTTTTTAGGTGAAACAATACCATGTGATTTCTTTTTATTTTTCAGGGAAGTATTTTTCCTGCACTATGCCACATACTTTAATATCATATAGATCTAAAGCCCACTGGGTTTCTCTCTGGATTTTTCCTCTGACACATACTTAGAGAAGATTTCAGAATGAGACAGAGATGCTGGTGCTTGTATATATTTGTGCAATATCTGGCTTTATTTCATTTATGTAGCAAGTGTTTATTGAACACCTACAATGTGACAGATAACCAGTTGGTGCTGGAGAACATTATAAGGAACAGAACAGACCTGTTCTTTGATTTCAAGAAGTTTGCAGCTTAAAAGATACAAATGTTAATCAACTAATCACTTAAATGAAAATTGCTGTACACGGCATAAAAAACATTTTTAGGGTGCTATAATGGAAGGCCTGTTTTAGAAGAGAAAGTTAACAAAGGTCCCAGAAAAAGAGACTGAAGAATGAGTAAGAGTTAAAGACTCAGAGATTATGTTAAGAAGATTCCAATATGCATGTTATAATAGGATTTCCAGGTGGAAAGAATGGAAGGAATGGTAGAAGAGCAATATTTGCAGAAATGATGGCTGGAAATCTTCTAGGATTGAAAAACAACATTGAGTTTGAAGGCAAAAGCTTACTCTGAAACCTGAGCTGTATGAATTTTAAAAGCCACTGTGGTGGATGCATGGAAAATAGATTGCAAGTGGGTCAGAGTGGAGTTGGGGAAACCAGTTAGGAGGCTGTGATAGTAGTTCAGCAGGGGATGATGATGGCTTAGAAATATTGGCATTTGTGGAAATGGAAAAAAGCAAAAAGTTCTAAGAATTATATGGGAGAGTTTGAGTAAATAGGATCCAGTGAGTAATTGGATTAGGAGTCGGGGTGGGGGGAAAAGAGAGGTGTCAGGATAGACTCCAAGGTTTCTGGCATGAATGACTGTGTAGATGGAGAAATGCCAGTTGTTAAATGAGGGAAGATGGAAGCATGACCAAATTGGGGGATCATCCCTGCATGTCAGAATTATCCGGCTAGCTTCTAAAAGTTGTAACTAGGCAAATCAATAAACCAGTTCACATTCAAGTCCTTTGTATCTTAAAGTATGGGTTTTCCCAAGCTCCCCAATGAAGTTGGTGCCTAATTTTAATGTTGGCATCACACAAAAATCTGAATCCACATTATGAACTAAAGGGGACTTGATTCCTGAAGAAGTAAGCTTTAAGTTCTGAACTGTAATTCCAGAGATCTTAGAGGAAGCATAAATTCTGTTGCTGAATCACAGAGCAATTTGGATATGGGATTTCCATTCCTGGATTTGCAATTTATATTCTTTGTAAAATCAGATTACCCTTTTCTATTATGGAAACTAATATTTTCTGTTTTTGCTGATCACAGGGGAGGGCGATGAGCCATAATGAAATGTGGAGCAGGTTGGAGCAAGGCTTTGTTCCTATACAACATCTGTCTAGGTTTAGTCAGTGCTTTGGTATTTGCAGTTGTAATCATCTGGTCATTTTCTTTTCCTATTTGCTCAGCATGTGGCACACACTGTGGAAGCTGTGATTCACAGGCCCGCTGTACCTCCTGTCGAGATCCAAACACGGTTCTGCTCTTTGGGGAATGTCAATATGAGAGCTGTGCCCCACAGTACTATCTTGACTTCTCCACCAACACATGCAGAGGTAAAGCTCTTCCTGAATTGTGGAAAGATTCTTTTACTCAGTGATACCCCTTTACTACCGATGTCTAGTTTTCCATATTGGGAAAATACCAGTCATCTTATATTTTGACTTTCTCTGATGGTAGCAAGAATTATGTATGTATGTATGTATGTATGTATGTATGTATGTAGTCATTTAGTCACTCCTTTATTTACTTGTTAAGCATGTATTTTTGAGCACCTACTTGTGTCAGACAGTGTGCCACGTTTTGGTAATAAGACCAGAGGTGGCAAATTGTAAATCCTCAGGTTATATTTGGCCCATAGACATGTTTTACTTGGTCTAAATAATGTTCCAATGCTTTAAAATCTTTAATTATTTGCCTTTTAAAAATCTGAAGATTTCACATACAAAACTGAGATTTTCAAGTGTGTGTGTGTGTGTATGTGTATGTGTGTGTGTGTTGTTTTTAACCAAAAGCTCTAGTAATGTTAAATATGCATCCTGACAGTGCAACTGTAGGTTGGAATGGTGTAGCTGTCGTCCCCGCTGGATGGAGCAGGGTCTCTCACCCTTCTCAGCAGTCCTCACCATTCCATTCCCTTTCTATCACACAAGACCTATTCTGAAGATACATTGCTTTCCTGGGCTGTAGGTGTTTGCATTTACAACTCTAGATTGCTACCTCTAAGCTTAATGAGGTCAGGAGTCATGTCTGATGTATTCACCTCTGCTTAACATACTTAAATGAGTGAAGATGTAGTCCCTGTCTTCAAGGAAATTTATAAAGAGATAATGTCAAAAGCCAAATGCCTTTTTCTTTGCTCTCCAGTAGTTGGAATTCTTGGGGCTTATGTTCCTTGAATGGTAGTGCTCAGCAAGAGGAAAAGCAGAGATAAAGAACAGGTTTTACTTGCTCCTATCCGTTTCCTCATTCCTGCCTCCTTCCATAGTTCTCTCTATCCCTCTGGTTCTGGCAGAGAAGCTAGAGCTTGGATATGGAGGTCAAACATCTGTCAAATAAATTTAGGTTGCTTTAAGGCTCTGCAAAATTACACACTTTGCATTCCAAGAAATTTTACTTGGTTGTCAACTTAGGTGGTCTGCTGTGCTCAAGACCACAGAAGATTTTTTTCTGTTTTTTTTTTTTTTTTTTTTTTTTTTTTTTTTTTTTT
>CAUYLG010067189.1:0-84186 GCA_963573385.1 Cacajao melanocephalus
CATGGGAAGAAAAGCTAGATATAGGTGAAGGGGAGGAAAGCAGCAAATCACACTGCCACGTGTGTACCTATGCAACAATCTTGCATGTTCTTCACATGTACCCCAAAACCTAAAATACAATTAAAAAAATAAATAAATAAATAAATAAATAAATTGTTGATTTTATTAAGAATTGGCATATTCTGCTAAAGAATCACCATAAGTCTTCACTGAAAGGTTGAAATGAGTTATTGCTATTGTTGAGCATTACAGTGTATGAGAAATCCTGCCCTATGTAAATTTCTTTACATTGCTTCATCCCTCTCTGTATCTTCAGGAATTTCAAGCAACTATGACAAAACTGATGCTCAGTGTAGTTCTCCAAAGAGTTGAAACTTTAAAACATTTGTCCTTTTTCTTTTTTCATATTTCTTTTCTTATTCTGTTTCCTATTATATGTCTTAAACTTTTGATATGAGGCCAGCATATGTGGCATTGACAATGATCTTAGAGTTTCTCTTTTAGTGAAATTGAATATTCTATATATGTTAATAGTGATATAGTATAGACAATAATTTAATGAATTATTAATAATTTAATAAATTAAATTAAATAATTTAATTTAATTCGATGAATCTCTAGAAGCAGCCTTGACTTTTCAAGTGAACATCATGGCAGTCTTTTTAACTTATTGTTTTGAGTATAGTACAAAACTCACAGGAAGAAAACAAGCAAATAAATACAAATAGATAAATCAGATATTTCCATAGCATTGAGTTGGTATGATAATCATTATACACAAAAATTTTCTCTAGATATTTCCCCTGTGCAATCTGTCAGAACGTTTTGGGTGTCCATGTGGTCTCTGAGTGAAATTCACTTTTCATTACAAAAATCTTTTTATACTAAAGCATATGCTCCATCGCTTTCTAGGAAATGGGAAATCATAGCCCACTGTAAATGCACAAAAAGCATACCAACTACATACAAATGAAATTAAGATTGAGAGGCATCATTCATTATTTTCAATGCACACCTGAATTGAGAAAAGCACATTAATGAACTTGGGTTGTTGATATCAACCCATTTTCCTGTAGTTATTAAAAATTATCATGTATTCTTAGCTTAAAAATTGTTGTGATTTCTTCACTTATAAAAAATTTTCAGCTGTTCACATAATTTAGGAAACAGCAAAAAAAACCTGCCTTCCCATGAGACTTCCATGGTAAGTCCACCTGGATGACCAAAAAGACTTTTTATTTGTTAGCATTCTTGCTGCAGAAATAATATATTGTTATGCAGATGTAATCACTTCAAGGCAAAACACCAAATTATTTTCCAGTGTTTTTCCCTTGAGGAGCTTTCATGATTCTAAACCTTGCATGAAATAGATAAAGCAAGTCTTTCTGAAGATAAATTGAATACTGTAAAATGCAAAATTATTCCAAGCCACCAGGTGAATATGATCAATCTCAGTTCTATAAGCCTCAACTCAAGACAATAAAAGTTGTTTGCAGCTCTTATTGATATAAAATAAGTGTCAACATAAAACAACAGCAACAACAAATCCAAAACATTGTGATGAAATTAGAGTTAAGATATTTTATAAAAAATGATACACATTTATTTTTTTAAAAAATTTAAATTGGCAAAAGTTATACATATCTATGGTATACAGCATGATGTTTTGATATATATATCCATTAGCTCACATACTTATTCCTTTGTAGCGAGAGTAAAGTCTACTCTCTTAGCAATTTTCAAATACACACACCTTGTTATAACAGAGTCAACAGGCTGTGCAATATATCTCCTGAATTTATACCTCCTGTTTAACTGAAATTTTGTAGGCTTTTCACCAGGGTCTTTCCAATCCCTATCACTTGGCCCACTCCAGTCCCTGGTAGCCATCATTATACTTTCTGCTTCTTTGAGTTTGATTTTTTTTTTTAAGATTCATCCAAGTGGATTAAAAACTAAAATGCAAGACCTGAAACTGTAAAACCACTAGAAGAAAATATAGAGGAAAAGCTTCTTGATTTTGGGCAAAGATTTTCTGGATGTAATCCAAAAAGCACAGGAAACAAAAGCAAAACTAGACAAATGAGATTGCCTCACACTAAAAAGCTTCTGCACAGCAAAGGAAACAATCGACAGAGTGAAGAGACAACCTATGGAATGGGAGAAAATATTTACAAACCATACATCTAATAAGGGATAATATCCAAAATAGATAAGGAAATCAAACAACTCAATAGCAAGAAAACCAACAATCTAACTTTTTAAATGGGCAAAGGACCTGAAAAGACATACAAATGATCAACAGGTTTTTATGAAAAATGTTCAGTACCACTAATCATCAGGGAAATGCACATTCACATCAGTGTCTTTTATTAATGACATTATGGTGTCTCTATATATCTATTAGTATTTATTTTAAATTATAGCATCCAAAATATTCAATTTCTACTTACAAAGCTGTTTTAACTTATTTTGATTCAACTGACTCATCAAATCAAACATGATTTGATATCATTTTCCAATGAAATTAAATTTTTTAATTTCTAGTTTTTGACTGAATGTAAATAAAACTGCTGGTCATATAGGAAGTTCCTGTGTCCAACCATTGCCCTCATTTCATTATTTGCTTTTTCTATTCAATGTCTTGACTGTAGTATTGATGGTGGATAGAGAGATGAAATCTGCATTAACTGAAATAAACCAGTTATTTGAATACCCCTTGCTAATCAATAAGGTAATTAATGCATTGTAATTAGGAGGTAGAGCCTATGAAACTTTGTTTTATAATGCCATGGCAGAGATACATCTAAAATAGACCAACAGATGTTTTGAGAAACTTCTTAAAATTTTCTTTGCTTCTTAGAGTTTCTTTATCAAATTATAAGTAATAATACAAATGTAATTGGTGATGATGAGATAATTCTTTGAGCAAAACAATAGCTCTGTAGGTGAAGTTAAAAAGTTCATATTAATATTGATAAGAGATTTTAATATAGAATTATTTTATTTTTCAGATTTTTGAGAGCTGGAGAGATGGGGATGGGGGAATGAAGGAGCACTAAGGTTTGCTCAATTGATGACACATTTATGGAAAATTTTTGCATGCTTAGGAAACTAATTTTATAAAAAATTATTCCAAGAAGTTATAAACACATTATAGATATGAATTAACTGCATATTATTAGTTTAAAAATTATTATTAGAGCATTTGTTACTTTTATGTATGACATTAGATAATACTAAATTCTAATCTTTTGATTTTTCTAGCTCACAGACCTATTGTGGGTCTCCTTTTCAAGTTTTTTAGTGCTTTCATCATTTAATATGTTACCTTTTAAAATTTATTTTATTTTAGATGTAGGGGATACGTGTATATGTTTGTTACATGGATATATTGAGTAGTAGTAGGGATTGGACTTCTAATGTACCTATCACCCAAATAGTGAACATTGTACTCAATATGTTATTTTTCAACCCTAACCCCTCTCCTCTCATTAGGAGTTTTTTTTACAATAGGTATTTTTGTTAGGATATCGGAGGTTGAAATAGTGGAACTCTTCTTAAAATGACCCATAGGTGACTCAGTTCATTTCTGTGCAGTACTTCTAAATTAGAGATTTTCTGATTTTCTAGTTGAGAATGATCATGTAATTCATTGTCAAAACTTTTCAATCAAAGTGCTAGCCTTAATATAAATTTCCAACACCGCAGTGAAGTCTGGGTACCATATAAAACTGATTGTCTTAGCAAAAAATTTGAAGCTTTCATAAATGCAGAACAATTCTGGTGAAGAGGAACCTGATTTTAAAATTATTACTTAAACCTAGGTTTTCAATAAAGAACAGAAATTGATGAGCATTTGAGGGAATAATAGCCAATGGTTACAGTCAAAATAGTCACTTCTTTGACATTTCTAAGTATGGAAGTGTGAGGTGGAAGTGTTTGATGGAACTGAGAGCTCCTCACTACCTCCAACTTAGGCAGCTTTAACTAGATCGGGAGAGTTCCAGTGTATAGTACCTAGCTGCAGGTGTCCACTCTTGGAGAAAGTGGAAAAGGGCCATGAATGAACAGATTCCACAAGTCTTGTCTGCTACTAAACCAACTGGTCAGTGTTATTGTGGAAATAATGCATGAAAAAGCATAGAGCACAGGTCCTGGCACATAGTAAATACCAAATACATGGTGGATATTACTAAGGTAGGTAGCTTATTAGTTAAAAGCATAGACTCTGAAGTTTAACCATCTGTGTTTTTGTCTTGCTTCCACAATACCAGCTGGGTAAACTTGGAAATCTTATTTAACTTATCTGAGGCTTGTGAGATAAAAATAGCACTACCTCATATGGTTGTCAAGGAAATAAATGAGTGAGAATATATATAATGCCGTTAAAGCAACTCCTAGTATGTAGTAAGCACTCAATGCAAATATCAGCTATTTCTACTACAACTACAACTATGATGAGGATGATGACTACTACTGCTGTCACCACTGCCTTCTGCATCTACTGTTATCTGGCTTATCTTGTTAGGAATTGGCTGGGAGCTTGTATAGGTTTTGGATAAGCAGAATTGGATAAATCAGGAGCTGACTAATCTGACCAATTTGGGCAGAGCTGAAGCTTACTTTGTAACAGCTAGGGAGCAAATGTGGAAAAACAAATTATCAAAAGGATTAAACTCTCTGATAAAACAAAACACCTTTAGCAAGATTATAAAATTATTTATAAGTAAATCCTGAAATGACGCTTTTTTAATCACAGATTTAAGGCACACCAAATTCTTACCCCACATGAAAAGACCTGAACCCCAAGATTTATTAAGAAAAGACTTAATATGCTATACACTTTAAAATAATTTTCTAACAGTTATTTTGTATACTGCAAAAGAATTGACTTTTTTATTGTGTAAAATATATATAACAAAATTTACTATTTAAAATATTTTTATAGAGTTTGGTGACATTAAGTACATTTACATTGTTGGGCACCCATCATGACCATCCATCTCTAGAATATTTTCATTTTTCCAAACTGAGACTCTTTACCCATTAAGGAATAATTCTGCAGTTCCACTCCCCTTAAGTTCCTGGCAACCATTCTATGTTTTGTCTCTACAAACTTGGCTATTCTAGACACTTAATATAAGTAGACTCATAGAAGATTGCTTTGTGTTTGGCTTATTTCCTTTAGCATAGTATCTTCAAGGTTCATCTATGTTGTAGCATGCTTTAGAATTTTATTGTATTTTAAGGCTGAATAATATATTTCGTTGTATGTACATACCACATTTTGTTTAACCCATTCATTCTTTGGTAAACATTTGGGTTGTTTCCACCTTTTTGCTATTGTGAATAATGCTGCTATGAATATTGGTATACCTGTAGTTATTTTTAAAGACTATTATTTAACTTAGGTTTTCCATTAAAATGCACTTTCTCCCTTAATAGTCAAAATTAATGAACTTTTCCTGTACTTCATTTATTTGATATTAGAATGGTACCCTAAAAGTGTAGTTATCACCTGCCTAGAGGGCTTGTTAAACAAAGTTACTGGGCCCTACCCCAGAGTTTCTCACCCAGTAGTTGATCTTATCCCACAGCCTGAGAATTTGCATTTCTAGTACGTTACCTAGTGATGCTATTGCTGCTGGTCTAGGGACCACGTTTTGAGAACCACTGTTTTATGATATTGACTTAGTTGAGAAAAACAACCTCTGGCACTGGTTTTGACAATAGCTTTGTCACTTTGAGCAAGCATCTTTTCCTCTCTTCACCTAAAAACTGAGGTGAGTATACTAATATGTGTGAACTCTAGTCTAAAATTATATATATATATATAATATATAACATATACATAATATATATATACATTAGCATCCTAGCAGGAAACAGATGGCATTCTCAAATTAGGATAATTTTAGGAGATGTATACAGAGATTAATTTACAAAGGTGTGTAAAGGAAGGTGTAAAAGATAGTTCAGTTGCCCAAGTTAGAAATGGTAGTACTGCTGCTTTCCCTAAGTCTCAAGGGAGAGGGAAGGGAGGAATTATGCAAAAGGATGGGTGGAGACGGCAGTCTTAGAACAGATGAGCTTTTCAGTTGGCCCGTGGGCTCCCTTCAGGAAAGAGGCCTGGAGAATAAACTCCTCCCCCATCCAGCCTCTACTTCCCACTGGCTGAAGGCAAGAAGTTGAGGCAAGAGAGCCATGTGATGTCAGTCAGGTAGATCAGCCCCTTGGAGCATGCAAGTAGAGGGATCAAACAGAGGATATCCGGCACAATGAGACCAGCAAATGTAAGGAGGAGCCGCTGGAAAATCTATCAGAATGAGTCTTCTTTATATGGTTACTTTTTTTTCTACTGCCACTGAAGTATCTCAAAACATGCTCTTAAATCATGTTTTTGTGTCTTTTCAGTTCCAACTGAGTATAATTGTTTGGTGTCTAGCAGATGTTGACTAGTCATACTCATTATAGTCAGGGCCCTTTTTTATGTCGCAAAAATGTTTGCAGGTGCAGGTGTGACTACATGTAGAGTGATGCTTATAGAAGAAAGGCACCGTCTTCAACTTGATTTTGGCTTTCTCACTGGCCATAGATCTACCAGTGATATGTTCGTTAGGATCCACCTATTTTGGCCTGATTTGTAGCTGATAAGAAGGAGTCATAGTTCTTTTGATTAGGTGTTTTTATCTTGTCTGGTTATGGTTTTTTACCAAAAGGAACAATGCCAGGGTTCATTATAATCATTGTTTCCTAATAATGAAGCAACTACATGGCACCAGGTTCTTTGGCAGGACTAAATGTTCATATTGGAAACCCACAATTTATGAATCTAAATGAATCTGGAGCTCCGCTATTTCAGAACCTTTGCATTTTATCCAAGGATGAAGACAAACAAAATTACCAAAGAGCAACGTATATAACAAAGTTGATTACTTTATATACGTTGAGTACTTATTATAGGCAAAGAATCTCCTGAGGTGCTGGGAGGACTACAAAAAACTGAAACTAAGTGAGTCATGCTTACAAGCTTACATTAATTTTTAGACAAAAGGAAGACATCCCTGAAAAATAAAGGTACTAATAAAAGGGTAAAATTTTTTCCTAACCCTTCCAAGTTTAATGTTCTTGTGTTGCTTGCTTTTGTATTTTTCATTTAGAGCATTTACTACAATTTATAATTTATGTATTTGGAGAAATTATCAATTAAATGTCTGCCTCACCCCAGACTATAATGAGGACAGAATTGAGGTCACATCTCTACCAGTGTGACTTAGGAACATTGGTAAATGACCATTGAATTAATTAGTTAAGTAACCACATACACACCTATATAAAATATGTCATAGGTCAGTAGCTGAAAGAAGATAAGGAAAGATTTATTGATAGTCTACAATGAGCCAACTGCTTTACAAAGGTGAAGGTGACAATTATAGGCTAAGCAGTGAGGACATATCTAACTCTGCAGGACCCTCTGCCATTGATGCTGCCTGATTGTTGTACAGATTCAGTCTCTCTTTGTCTCCCTTGTCACTTGTGTTTTCCTATGTCACCTGTGTTTTCCTTTTATGCCTCTAGCATCATTGCCTCCATACCTTATCATATTTAATCATTTTAAAGTGCTTTTCGGTTTACCAAGGGCTTCATGTCCATGCATCAGCATATCATCATAGCAACTCTCCGCTTTACAAAGGAGGAAATTGACTCAGAGGAATGTGGTGACTTTCCCAAGATATCACACAAGTAAATACAAAACAGAACTTAAAACTGGGTCTTCCACTTCCAAAGCTAGTGCCGCCCCAAGCAATGGGATTATATTGCACTTTGTCTGTAGTGACTGTGACAGCTTTTGAAGTGACCAAGTTTTTTTTTTGTTTTGTTTTTTGTTTTTTTTGGTTCCTCTTCTCCCTTGGTGTTGAGTTTTTGAGACACAATTGCATTTAGAATTCTCAAGTACTGAAAGGTGCTTTTCCCTGTGGATTTGAATAAAATGTGTGAATAGCATCCAAAAAGGTTAATCTGTTTACCCAACTAGAACATTTTGCACTGCAGAAATAAAACTAGAAGTTGTATTGCTGGGCTGCTCCAGATGTCTTGTGTTTTGAGCTGCTTTATTTGCATTTGGTATTTCAAAGCTTGTGATCAATTTACAATTATAATTGTCACCAAAATTTTACTTTAGCACTTTGTGAAGGAAAACATCAATTTATATTATTTTGCAGAGTTTGAAAATATCTAATGATTTATAAAACAAAAATGGGTTTCATCAAGACAAGTGAGTATAAAATTGCTGTTGCTGCTCTATGTTGTAATCATTTCCTAATACAAGATCTTGTTATTTTCATACATGCATTTTATATTCACTCTGCTAGTCCATAATAAGATAATTTTAATCATTGAGTTATACAGCTGCTCGAAGAGAATGAAGAGCATAAACATGAATGAGAAAATCAGACAGCTGATTATAAAATGTGTTATTGGATGTCTGTCTTGGCGGCACGTGTAACTAGATTAACAGTGAGCCTGATTCCATATGTAAGGTGCTTCTTACTTTTCCTATCTCCTTTAAGATATGCAAGGATATATTTACTCCATATACTATTAATAGAATTCCTGTCAGTGAAGTTAGAGGAATTCTTAGAAATATCACAGTTTCTTTGAACTATAATAATAGCAGAAAGAAAAGACATCAAAAATTATGCATCAAATATATTGTTTTGAGAGTCAATAGATAGTAGCAAATATTTATTAAGTGCTTGCCTTTAGCTAGGCTCTGTGCTAAGAACATTATGTGCATAAGATCATTTAATGACATAATGTGCATGAGGTCATTTAATCATTTGAGAGTAAGCACTTCTACTATTATGAATTACTTTGGCCTGAATGTTTGTGTCTCCCTAAAATTCACATATTGAAAATGTAATCACTAATGAGATGGTATTAAGGGGTGAGGCCTTGGGGGAAGTGATTAGATCCTGAGGGCAGAGAGCTCATAAATGGGATTCATGCCCTTATAAAAGAGGCCTGAGAGAGTTGCCATGGCCCTTCCAGATGTGAGGACGCAACAAGGAGACGCTGTCTGTGAACCAGAAAGCAGGTCTTCACCAGAAACCAGATGATCCAGCACCTTAATCTCGGACTTCTCAACCTCCAGAACCCTGAGAAATAAATTTCTATTGTTTATGAGCTACTCAGTTTATAGTATATTGTCATAGTTGCCTGAACAGACTAAGACATGTATCCTTTCTCAAAGATGAGGAAACTAAAGTTTAAAGTGGTTACGTTTCTGAAGGTTCTATAGCCAGCAAGAGATAAAGAAAGTATCAAATAATAAAATAAGTTTTCAAATAAAAGGAAAATCCAAGAAAAGGCAGAAAGTACTAATGCTTAGTTCAGAATTTTGTTATTAATCTGAAAAAATAACATAACTTATATGCAAATTATACAAGCTTAGAATGAAAAGAAGCCTTAAAGACTTTCTGAAACAAAGACTATGTCTTACTTACCTTTTAATCTCCTTGCATACAGTAGCCCATAATTTTTTTTTTTTTGAGACAGAGTCTCACTGTGATGCCCAGACTGGAGTGCAATGGGACAATCTCGGCCCACTGCAACTTTGCTTCCTGGGTTCAAGCGATTCTCCTGCCTCAGCCTCCCAAGTAGCTGGGACCACAGGTGCACATCACCATGCCCAGCTAATTTTTGTACTTTTAGTAGAGGCAGGATTTCACCATATTGGCCAGGCTGGTCTCGAACTCCTGACCCCACTCAGCCTCCCAAAGTGCTAGGAATATAGGTGTGAGCCACCATGCCTAGTCATACAAAAAATATGGAGTTGAATTTTGTCCAGTGTCAGAACCTTCCAACATTAGAGAGTTTACAATCCAATCTATTACTGAGAAGTTTCAGGTATCAAAAAATTATTTTATCTGTTAAGTAATAATGTTTCTCTCCATAATTTCCCTTTGTTGAAATTGTGTGATCATGGAGCCTAAATGATCATTGGTAATGTAATATTAATATTCAAAATGTATGATGCAATTCATACTGAGCTGTCAGCAGCACAATATTAATTTAAACTCCTGACCTACAATGATTTACCTAAGAGCAATGGTTCTCTTTTCTTACTTACTTTTGGGTAGACTTTGAAGTGCTTCAAATACACCAATGTCCAGTTTCCATTACAGATCAAATTTGTCTGCCTATCTGGAGTTGATCTGAACATAAGCGTTTTTTAACAACTCCCCAGATAGTTCTAATGTGCAGCCAATATCAAGACTCATTATGATAGAGATATGCACACTAAATACAGAGGATTACTGCCAGGCAAGGAACTACCTGGCTGCCCAGCCAAGGCAATCCAGATGGCATTATTTTTATGAGTTTGATAATATGTTAAGTGAACATGAAATTATCTCATATAGAATATAGAATGTTAGACTGTGGGGACTTCCCATTGGGCACATTCGCTGTGTGAAAACTTGTTCCTCTTTTTCAGTTAGTTGGGTGGACAGATTTCTCAGATCATTGCACTGAAGGGCGAGAATCCGACTGGAAATTGTTAATAGTGTTGGTATATTTTGCTTAAGGTATAAAGAATCTTGATAAAATGTCCTTGTTTTGGTGATAATGCTCTTTTGTTTAAATTCTGATGTCCTATACATTCAAGGTCCTCTGGATAGTCTAAATTAATATTGCCAAGTCAACTTATTTGACTCCTGTTTTTCTGTGATTTTGTACATAATCCTCTTCTTTCTTTATAGATAATACTTTATCTTACAGTTTTAGCATTGGCAAGATTCTACTTCTGTTATATTTCTTGATTGTATTAGTCAAGTTCTAGCGCTCCTTAAGCACAGTTTATGGAATGCTTATCAAAGGTGTGGAAGACAGAAACCTTAGAGGGAAGGAACAAACATTAGAAGAGCAGTTCGTTCTTAACCTACTTTTCCACCGAGATGCTCATTAAGGTTGGTGTTCACTTTCATGGGCATACCCTGATTTTGAAAACCTTGTCGAATTATCTCTATTTCTGTGTGTGTGTGTTTGTGTGTGTGTGTGTGTGTGTGTGTGTGTGTAGGTTTTTATCTGGGTCTCTCTCATGTTTTAGGCTTTCCTCAAATGTCTGATGATTCTTGATTGTCTGTTCGTATTTGAGAATAAGTCCATAAAAAAGCTGGTGCAGACCTCTGTGTTCAAGGGTAGATCTAGCTTTGGGATAATGAGACAGAGAAAGCAGACAGATCATTTAACTAGGTACTTTGTGCTGGGCTCCCCACGTCCCCCAGCCCCCACCGCACACATCCTGGAAGGCAGCAATGCTTCTGTTTCATCATACAGTATAGTCATATTCTTTAGAATTCTTCTTCTTTTTTTTTTTTTGCCTAAAGATTAGACCGAGGGTGTCACTGTCTAGAGGTCAGTATAAAGACTTTTTTACTTTTTTCCCAAGATAAAATCTTACTGTGTTGCCCAGGCTGGTGTGCATTTGCACAAGCACAGCTTACTGCAGCCTCAACCTCCTGAACTCAAGCTATCCTCCCACCTCAGCCTCCTGAGTAGCTGGGATTACAGGCATGTGTCACCACACCCGGCTGATCTTTGTATTTTTTTTGTAGAGATGGGGTTTTGCCATGTTGCCCAGGCTGGTCTCAAACTCCTGGGCCTCAAGCAATCCTCTGGCCTCAGCCTCCCAAGGAGCTAGGATTACGTGGGTGAGCCACCGCACCCGACTTCTGACTGTGTTTCCAGTTTTCTAGGCGAGGGTTCATTCTGCTTCCTTTTTCGGCTACAGCCCCCAGGATGTCACCTGGCTGAGTCATCTCTGCCCGGCCTCCTTATTTGCCACCCCTCTAACCCAGTGTTGGCCTTCCAACGTGCCGGTGACTGCCCCATACCATTCTCTTCATCATTGTGTATTGATCACTTTTTTTGAAAATTCCACTTTTACTTTTTAAATATCTAATGAGGAGAAGGAGACAAATGACTGTGGATAAAGAAAAATAAGACATTCAGAAAAATTATTGAACGTGGACTGCTGCATAAATAAGTAGATTGTGGATTATACACAATTCCAGTGGCTCAAGCTATATTCCATCACTTTGTTTTTTCAAGAAAACTCTTACTAATTGCAAAAAAAAAAAAAAAGATTGATGATTATATAGAGATCTTCCTAAATCAAATTCATGGGCCCAGGTCCTTGAGTATTAATGAAAAATTACTTCTGGCCATTTTCACAACTGTTTATAAGCGAACACTGTTGTGCCACTGATTTAAAAGTATCATTAAAAAGACTTGGAAGGCCAGAAGACCTTCACAAGCCATAATTATAGAAACTATCTGGGAAGGTAACTTTTAATACTGGTAGATATAAGATTGTGCTTGAGAGGAGTTGGAAGAGATGTGGTAGAAACAGACACAGAATTTACGTCGGCTTTTTTTTTCTCTGAGTTTCCATGGCTACAACTATTTCTGAAGTATTTTTGTATGTTCCTCCTAGTACCCAGTGCATAACTTTATCCATAGTGAGTACTCAATTTTTCATTGCTAAACTGAGGTAGTTTCTGGGATCCTGGCAGCCCACAGACTTATAAAATATTAGAACTGAATGGAATTTATCAGCTCACCTGATTTTTCTTTGGTTCTGGAAAATACTTTTTAATATGCCATCATTACTTAAAAAGAGGATGCAAATTAAAATGGATATGTACAGATAAGATGTGATTGCTTTTTCTTGGAAAAACAAACCCTATTATTAAATTGACAGATTGTCTTAGAGTGGGTAGCATTTAATAATTGAGTAAATATAGTCCTTCCTTGTTCCTAATGTGCCATATTTTTTTCTTCTCTATTTTGCATAAGCATTTTTCTTTGCCTGGAAGGTTTATTCCCTCTTTCTTTGTTTCTTGATGAATTTCTAAACCAATATTTTCAAAATCACCTCAAATGTTACCACTTTGGGGAAGCCTTCTTGGATTCCCGCAGGAACTGCTAATGTCATCTCCTCTAACGTACCCCCTTCGTCATCTTTATGTGTACTCTTCTTTAATTTCATTTTACAAGTAGCAAAATTCATCCAGAGAGATGAAGGACTGTTTACAAGGTTAAACATCAGAAGAGCCTCAGAGATCTAGAGGAGTCTATTTCAGACCCATGTAATCTCTGTGTGGCCAGCTGGGTCACCCAGCTAGTTTCTGGATTATCTCAATTTGGGTTGAATTTCAAAGGTGTTTTAGGAGGAAATAGGGGAATAAAGAGGTCAGAAGTTCATTTTGAGAGATGCTTTCGGAAGACTTCTTTACCATGTAGTTTGTATATTTGGCGGTGTGTTTTCCACTGTGATTTTGGCCAGGGTGCAGCTGTACAGAGACATTTGTATCATTGAGCCTTGTAGCATCAGGTAGGGCCTGACCCTTTAAGGCCATTACTATGGAACAGAACACAGAGAGGCTGCCTGTGCAGCTGGCGACAAGTGTGGGTAATGGAGTATATCTTCAGACTGCAGAGATAAAAGAGTGCATGTATTCATTTCCCAGGAGAAATAATATTGTCTCTAGCATTCTCTATAAACCAAAATAGAAAAGCAGTCCTGTGTTCCAGGACTCTGCCCATAACCGATGTTATTGCCACAATACCCAGTTCTCTTTTCCTGGCACTGGCTTCTGCTGAAATTTCCAATTAGCAGAGGGAGCTCTGCAAGAGTTTTGGATTGTGGACGTTGTCACTGTTCTGGGTTAAATTGTGTCCCCCCAAAAGATGTTGAAGTCCTAACTCCCAGTGAATGTGACCTTATTCAGAAATAAGGGTCTTTGCAGATAATCAAGTTAAGATGAGGTAATTAGGGTGGGCCCTAATATGACTGGTGTCTTTCAAAAAAGAGAGAATTTAGACCTCAGGACAGATAAGCTCAGAGAAAAAACAATGTGAAGACACAATGAGAATGCCATCTATAAGCCGTGGGATCTCTGAGGTGAGGCTACCGGAAGCTTAGAGCGAGGCATGGAACAAAGATTCTCCCTTATATCCCTCAGAGGGAATGCACCCTACTGACACGTTGACTTCAGACTTCTAACCGCCACAACTGTGAGACAATACATTCATGTTGTTTAAGCCACCCAATTTGTGGTACTTTTTTACAACAGCCTTTGGAAAGGAATACAGTCACTAACTCGCTTTCATCTCTGTGTCACCTCTCCAAATGTCAGCTCCTCCTTTCCAAAATGAAGGAACTAGATAATGTGATCTCCGGTTCTAAACTTCCCTGATCTTTCTAGAAGTTTGATAAACTTGTTCTGCAGCTGTGCCTTTCTTCCCACTTCCTCTTTGATTCCTTGACCTAGACCCTTGGTTTGGATGGGGTATGGCTAGGAGTAGCTCGCCCTTCTCTGGTCTCCTGGGGGAACTTAATTGAAGTACATTCTCCTCCTGCCCAGTAGTGATGCCAAAAATCAGAGGAAAGACTTCCTGTGTCTCATACATTACAGATTTCTGATCCCTTATTTCCATTATCTCTCCTGAAAGTTTCAGGCCAGATATTCTACACTAGAGATCACAGCCTGGACTCAGTACACAGGAGGGCTTTTTTTGCCTGTACCATTTTTTTTATTTTTATTTTTTAATTTAAAAAATTAGTTAACAAAATGAAAAATTGTAAGATTTCACATCAAAATCTGAATTTCTGGCATAGCAAGCCAGGACAGTAAAAGTGATTATTTCCAGCTCAGATCTGTTGAAAGATGGCCGCTTTTGAAAAAGTCTGCACTCTATTTTGCCACTGCCTCTACCTCTCTCTGTTCTTCCTACACCAGCTCCAATTCTGGCTTGTCTCATGAATGCTGTCTCCATGGGCCCCACAGGCATTTGAGTTTGGGACCTCTGTCGATATTATGATGAGAACTGTTTATTTCCCTACTATTTTCTCTAGGAGTACAGAATTTAAGTCATTTTATATGTCTTACATGTTACATCAGAGTACATTATATATCTACAAATGTATATGCCCTTTAATGATTACAGATGTGGCCCCATAGTGTCATGCACATTGTGGACACTAAACAGGTATGTATTTAAAATATTTTTGTCTACTCTCTAAAAATCAATCTTTTTGTACCATGAGGTCTATAAAGATAGACCAGAAAGTAGTGCTGCCTCAGGGGATTACTATCCTCTCTGAGGAAGTAAGACATGGAGTCATGCAGGTATGGGATTCAAGAAGAAAGTAAAAAGTGTGAAGACAAATGCAGGCATACTGTGAGGAGAATTCAGAGGAAGGAACGAGCACTTCTGACTGGGGCCGTCGGGAATTTTGCAGTGGTAGTGGGGGACATCTTAGCTGAGACTTGGAAAAATGGTAGGATTTGCTCCAACATGAGGAAATATGAACATTGAGTAGGCAGGTATGGGGTAATTTTGAGAACAAATAGTTTAGTTTGACTGACATGAGGGAAATCATAGGGAATGAGCCAGAGGGGATAATTTAGAACTATCTAAGCGTGGTATGAACATCAGGTGTAAAGGGTTTAGGCAGCACTGAGTTATTAATCTCCTGAAGGAGCTATGCTTATTCTTTGTCTGTGAGTAAGAACTAGACAAGAAGGATGTGTCTCACCTCTGTTGTTCAAACAGAAAAATGGCCATTTATGTTTGCATCTACTTTAAGTTTCAAGTTAGAAAATCTTCCTTTTTAATTTTCTTCATTCTTGTATGAGGAGCAATTTTCAGGGACAGTGGCCCAGTACAGTTCTTGGCAGGAGGTTCTAAAACAGCAACACAGCATCCTTATCGCTGCTATAACTTCCCCTCCCCCAGTTTTCTAACAGGAGCATATTAGCATCCTTCACTCTGACAGAAGTATGCTCAGTGACTTATTAGCTGTTCAATGAGAAAACTTGTTTGTCATTTTGAAACTTGAGTCAGGTAAAACATTTTTCTTTCACGTTTTTCTTTCTCCTTTTCACCCTCTCAACTTTCCCTACTTCTTTCTCTCTCATATCTCTCACTGTCTCCTTCCGTCCCCATCTTTCTTCCTTCCTCCTTTTTCCTTCCTTTCCTCCTTCTGTCCTTCCTTTCTCCTTTCTCCCTCACTGCTTCTTCCTCATCTTTGTAATAAAGCAGTTAAGAGCAACAACTTTGGAGTCACATGGCTGAGGATATAATCCTAGGCTACTACTGACTGATTATAGAACCCTGAGATAGATACTTAGCTTATTTGAGCCTCAGTTTTCCCATTTGCAAAATGGGATAATGATAATACCTATCTCATAAGAATATTGAGAATATTCATATGTTAACATATGCAAAACTCTTAGACTCGTGCCAGGCACATACATGTTAAGTGCTAAGTGTTATTTATTGTTATTGTTATTTTATTTGCTGCTTTTTTTGCATTTATCCTCATCAAGTTTGGGTTCTTTTAAAATTGTGTAGAGAAGCACATTATAATTGTTATTTGTTTAATTTTAGACCTGACAAATATATTTTGATATTAAAAAGATTTTTCTGTTATTACAGAATAACATATAGAATCCACAACCTTAGATCTATACAATTAGTTAAATGTATTATTGGACTCTGACTGGTTTAATTTTATACATGTAACCGTGAGATCACTTTTAGAAGAATATGGTCATATTGTAGATGCCTTCTTCTATCTGCTGATTGAGGTAGAGGAACTTGGCTGTGATATACATATTTTATGTGTAAGAGAGTCTTGAGTTTCTTTAGGATTTTTTTAAGAGCTCTGTATTTTGATCATTTATCTGTTTCTCTTTTCTTTTTCCTTTATTGGGTGCATCCAGCCTATCATATTTTGATATTTGAAAAGGTCAATATTTGTCCACATACTAGTAAGCATATTTTACTTGAAATAGGTAGACTCATGAAATTCTGATTTTTTTTGAAGACAGTAATTTTAACAAGAAAAAATAGCTTGCTTTATGTTTTTTCTAATAACTGAGTTCAACATGTATGATAAATGAGATTCTAATAGTTTTGGCAAAAGTGCATGAATGTAACTTTGTTGACAGCATTTTGAACGTTATCCCTCCACAGTAGCTTTTATATCTGGGCAATTGCTTCCTAAAACATTTATTTGCTTCAGCACTTTCAGATATTTGAATTATACTTTCGCAATGTGATTTTTCAAGTGAGTTATTAGGATATAGTTGGGAGTGGAGAATGCCTGCCTGCCTTTCTTCCTTTGTCATTCCCTCTCTCCTTCCTCCCTCCTTCCCTCCCTCCTTTCCTCTCTCCTCACCTCCCTTTTTTGCTCCCTTCTCCCCTCCCTCTTTTCTTCCCTCTTTTATTCTTTTCTTTTTATTTTTTTTCAAAGGCTTTAACTCATTCTGCTTCTGTTAAACTGGTAAATATTGCCCTTAAATAATCATCACAGACACTTTCACCCTCCTCACCCTCAATTCATCAAATAAAAACAAATTAATTATGTTTATATGCATCTACTAAATTGTGAGTGCCTTTAGGCCAAGAGCAAATGCTCTTCAAAATACCTGGAAGAATGAATTTACTCTCAGTACTTGTGATCATTAAATCCCTTAGCCTACCGGTGGCTTTGTTCCTTGACTTGCACACTGGGTTAAAGATTCTTGCTCTCCCTGTCAACTTCCATAGGTTATCATATCACAATAATGATATAACAATACATAGCTTTTGTTCAGGTCATACAAGATTTTAAAATGTTCCCATATACAAAGCGATTAATGTGAAAGCTCTTTGGAAATACAAAAAGCAAAGCAAATTCAAGGTATTGTTTCCATTAGCAAGTTTAAAAAAAAACTATTCTGCACTGAAATGTCTGTGTGGTGCCACTAAGCATTTAATTTTATTTCTCAGATTATGGATTTGTCTTATGAGAGGTGATGTGCTTAACAACATCAGCATGAATGAAGCAGGACTGGGATAATGCATAAATGTAATTCCAGGGGAGTTGGGAAGACACCAAAAAATGTGATTACTTTTGCCATAACTTAAAATGAAAAATGATTATTCTCCTTTGCTAGTCCTGAAGAGCTAGTAGATTGGCAGTAATATGAAACAGGATCTAATTTTACACTGATGCAATTTAGATAAAATATAAAAATTCTGGTTCTAGAAAGAACACAAGTACTTGCTTAGAAGTGATTCAGTTGGACACTTTGAAAAGAGTGCAGTGCTCCTATTTTGACAACATCCAAGTAGATGTTACAGTGACAGAATGTGTTATTTTTGAAAGTGACTTTATGGATCATCTGATCAGTTGATTTGATGGGGAAACTGAAACACAGAAAGGCACAGTACTTTTGCTGTGACCACATGACTTTTTAATGGCTGAACTAGTCTCTTTCAATTTATCATCCCCCATATTTTGCCTATAATATTTCAAATTCTCACTAGATTGAGCTCACTGAAGGTAGGTACAGCAAGTCCTCAAGTAATGCAGTTGAAACACAATGTAATAAGTGTAGCAAATTTTGTTCAAAGTTTTGTTCAATGTTGTTTCCTTATAACATCAATGAGGGAAAAAAAAGTTAATTCCTGGCTCTAGCCTCTGTCTGGGTGCAATTTATGTTCTCCTCCTGTTTGCGTGGGTTTTCTCCCAGTACTCCAGTTTCCTCCCACATCCCAAAGATACGCTCCTGAAGTGAACTGGCATCTCTAAGTGGTCCCAGCCTGAATGAGTGTTTTTGTACACTGTAGGAACTTCACTGTTGTTTACATCGATTAGCCTATGGTAAAATTGGTTTCCTTATCTGTGATTTCCCTTAAAGTTGTAGTTTCCAAGAACCTATTGACGACATTAAGTGAGGACTTACTGTAGTCATGAATCTGTTCATTTATTCACCCATTCATCCACCCATCAGTCAACAGTTTGTTGAGCATTATTTTAAGCCACATATATTAACCTTGTATTTTTGTTTTGTTTTGTTTTGTTTTGAGATAGAGTTTTGGTCTTGTTGCCTAGGCTGGAGTGCAATGGTGCAATCTCAGCTCACTGCAACCTCCGCCTCCCAGGTTCAAACAATTCTCCTGCCTCAGCCTCTCAAGTAGCTGGGATTACAGGCATGTGCCATCACACTCGGCTAATTTTGTATTTTCAGTGGAGATGGGAGTTTCACCATGTTGGCCACGCTGGTCTCGAACTCCGGACCCCAGGTGATCCACTGGCCTTGGCCTCCCCAAGTGTTGGGATTACAGGCATGAGCCACTGCTCCCAGCCAACATGGTGTGGTTAAGTGATAAAAGTTCAGGAATAAATAAGATGAGGTAGCTGATCTCAAGGAGCTTATAGTCTAAGGAGGATAGGAGAAAGAGAAAGAGAGAAAGAGGTGTCAGCAGTTGAAACACAATGTAGTAAGTGTAGCAAATATCCTTTTATTGTCCCTTAGTAACTAAGGGACAATAAAAACGAGTGAATTAATTACTCTGCAGAGTAAGTCAGAGAACTATATTGAAAAGTGATGTTTGAGTTGGAACATGAAAACAAAGGTCAGTTCCTAACAAAATAATCAATATGAAAACTTCTTATAAGCTTCTGATATTACTAATATCAAATACAAATAAATTATTTCAGCCTAGAAGGTTTCACTATACTATTTACTCTTTGTACCCTCCCCAAACCCTTTTTTAAACTTTAAGCTTCTTGGCCCATGGTGCCATTAACTCATCCCAACCCTGCCTTATTAAGATGAAAGCTTTGACCTAAAATGTATATATGTTTCAGAAAACCTAGAACAAAGGTAAAATGATAATTTATTTTCAAACCAAACCAACAAACAAAACTGTCCCTAAAGCTCCTCCTTTTAAAAGAATTTCAGTTATAAATCAATGTAGAAGGAATTAGAGAAATAAAAAGTTGCCATTAGAACCCAGCACCAATAATAGTTGCAGGCAAGATCCACCAGTGAATAATAAAATAATTGGTGAAAGTTTGAGAAATGACAGATAAGTCTATAGTCATAAAGTGTTTATTTCAAGATACTTTTAATTACAAAAGCAAAAATACCAATTTGTAATGGAGAAACCAAGCAGATTCCACCTTAACAAGGTGATACATTCAATATCAATAGTATTAAGACACGTGGGCATCAGCTTTTACCTCACAGGATACACTTCAAGGGTGCATCACTTATAAGGACACGCTGCAAAATGACTAACCTGTTCTCTTTAAAAATATCAAGATCATGAAAGACAAAGAAAGGGGGGAACTATCATAGATTGAAGATGAATAAGGAAATTTAAAAAAATTATGCAATATAAGATACTGGATTGGATCATGGAACAGAAACAAAGACATTAGTGGAAAAACTGTTAAATACCAATGCAGACTCCAGTTTAGTTAATAGTATTATATTATGTCAATTCCTTAGTTTTTATGATTGTTCTATGAATATTTATGTCAATTCCTTAGTTTTTATGATTGTTCTATGAATATGCAGTACGAATACATCTTGCATGAAGGTATGGCTCTGCATACCTTAGAGGAAACAATAGGGAAATTGGCTGAAGGATGAATGGTACACAGCAACTCTCTACTATTTCTGTAGCGTTTTTATAAATTTAAAATATTTTCAAAGTAAAAATGATGTAAATAATTATCTTTATACATTAGGGACACTTCTAACTGATTTGAACTTTGAATAAAGGGTATATATTGTTGAAAGGTGATCCAAATCATTTCATTAAAGGATATTTGAAACAAAGAGAAAAAGATGGTTATATTTCTGTAACATCTTTATTCTAGTATTAAAGTTTAGAATTTAAATAAAATATATATCTTAGTTATAGATTAGTCTTAACTAATGTCAGAATTAGTCTTAAGCTGTCTCGTGCCCCACTTCTCTTTACATCTTTACCCTAAAAATAGTGTATAACACAAAACAGAAAGCATGTGATTTCTCAAGTATATTCAGGAGGTTGATTCTGGGGTGTAAAAAGGTGTAGGGCTGTAAGGACCCTCATTAGCAAAGAAAAAATTTTTTTTTTAATTTAGAAAACATTTTTTTTTTATCCCAGGAGATGTTATTGGCTCAAGATTACTGGCATCATAGTATTGATTCATTATGAACTTTCTAATAAATAATATTTTTATTACCTCCAATTATGTCTTTCTCAGTTTCTTCTTTATGACTGAGAACATTATTTTAGTCAGCACATGATTTTGATTAGGGAATTTTCTAAGCTAAAGTGTAAGAGCTCTTAGGTAATTATATTTCAGTGTTTAGAATGCTAGATGTCTACACTTTTAAGTCATGTAAAGGTTTATTTGTTTGACCTCAACTGATGAAAGTGGGTTTTATTGAGCATTATTTCTAATAATATCATGTGTTTGAAAATCTCACTAGTTTAACATAGGTAGATTCTGGGCTTAATTACTAAATTTTCTTTGCTTAAAATTCTGTGCAATCAAGGTGAAAGGGTTTGTTTCCAAGGAAACAAATGCATTCCATTTTTATCACATAAAATGTTTTCTGCAAGAAAATTCCATAACCAGTCTCCAGGGAGATACCGTGTCATAAAATAGCTCTCATTGGAGATTTTTCCAAAGGAACACTTTATTTTTGTTCTCTGAAAATAATCCTATGTTTGTGTAATTTTCATTGTATTGAATTTATAAAAAATTAACAACAGAGCTGTTGCCATCATCTCATTAGAGTCATAAAATGTACAATTTGGGGATAATGTGATTTTCCTCTGACCATTTGGTTGCATTTATATTGGAGTCTAAATAGCATGTATTCAAGATGTTCGCTTGAGAAGAAACAGCCTGTTCTAAGGATGATATTTGTCACCTTGAAGGCTTCATTCTTTACTGGTATTTATTTGATTTAGGACATAAGTGTTTCATTTTTTGTTTGTTTGTTTCTATTTTTTTTTACATGGTCTTTGATGTTCTATTTCTTTCTTTCTTTCTTTTTTTTTAATTGTACTTTAGGTTCTGGAGTACATGTGCTGATTGTGCAGGATTGTTGCATAAGCACATATTTGGCAAGGTGGTTTGCTTCCTTCATCTCCCGTCACCTGTAACTGGCATTTCTCCCCATGTTATCCTTCCCAGCCTCCCCACCCCTCACCGTCCCTCCCTTAGCCCCACCTCCACTGACCCCAGTGTGTAATGCCCCCCTCCCTGTGTCCATGTGTTCTCATTGTTCAACACCAGCCTATATAGGAGTGCTTCTTCTAAAAAAATTTGACAGTCACATAAATAGTCTGGCTTTGCATATATATTAGTCCATTTTCACACTGCTAATAAAGACATGCCAGCAACTGGGTAATTTATAAAGAAAAAGAGGTTAAATGAACACACAGTTCCACATGACTGGGGAGGCCTCACAATCATGGCAGAAGGCAAAAGGCACGTCTTATGTGGTGGCAGGCAAGAGTGAAAATGAGAGCCAAGTGAAAGGGGAAACCCCTTATAAAACCATCAGATCTCATGAGACTTATTCACTACCATGAGAACAGTATGAAGGAAACCACCTCCATGATTCAATTATTTCCCACTGACTTCCTCCCACAACACATGGGAATTATGGGAGCTACAATTCAAGATGAGATTTGGGTGGGAACACAGACAAACCATACCAGCATGTTATTATGACTGAATTAAAAAATAAGGAAACTGAGGGAAGTAGATTCACTGTACACACATCTGAGGGTTTCTTCTTCTGTACTTCTTTTTGTAGTAGTTGGCCTTGCCCATGTGAGTGCATCTAGAGATATTGTGTTATTTTTCTTGCAGCCTGGACCCAACATATTAAGTGCTACAAAGTGTTTGATAATAGAATAAAATGATTAACCATTTATACATTAATAAGACATATTTTTGAAATAGTAAACAAGATAACAGTGAAATTACAGTGGGTGGGGATAGGATAATAGTGAAAATTAGAGTCATAGCTCTGCCCCTTATGAAGTCTATAACTTAGCATACCATTTAAACCTCTCTTAAAATGGGGAAAGATGTATCTATTTCATAAAGTTGTTAATTAAGATAATATGTGTAAAAAGTGTATGTGCTAGAGGAATTTCTTTAAAATATGAGAACTATTCCATAAAAAGCACTGTGATGCTGCACATAATATGGCTTTGTCTTAATTCAGGGGATGTATTACATTTTTCTTGTTTTTAATGCAAATCTCATGCATGGGCCAGCTACTGTGAAATAATTTAATTACCTTGGTGGGTTAGCACTATCGTCTAAAACACAGAAGTGATTTTTGTAAAAGTCTGTGAAAGTGTGGACTTCTCTCAGCCTAACACTAATTCTATAAATCCCCAAAATTCTTTCTTCAGAGATTCAACATGTAACTAACTCATCCCACATGGCTCAAACCTTTAATGACTTAGAAGTATAGATTATCAATCAAAGAAAATGGGAGAATGGATTGATTTGTGAAATGGCAACAGGCCCCTCGTGGGACATCCAGTAGCGCTTCCTTAAAAGGTTTAGCTTGTGCGATTTGTGAACAAAAGGGAGACACTCATGACAGACAGTAGCATACAGGAAATGGTAAATACTGAGAACAAAATATGGCATTTATAAAACGTTCATTCATTTATTCTTTCATTCATTCACATGACAATTGTTTATTGAGTGGTGAGTGCCAGGGACTAGGCTAGATGCTGACCACATACATGATCTCATTTGAAATCACAAGAAATTTGGGAAAATATGATCAACCCCATGTAGTGGATGCTGCAGGACACCTCACAGACCCCGACTTAAGGACTGAACTATACTCCTTCCACCAGCTGTCCCCAGTTGTTGGAAGTCAAAGCCTCTTGTGTGACTATCTATCAAGAAATGTACTCTCAACAAAAGATGACACCTTTCCAGAATCATGGTCCTTCCTGGGGGCAGCTTGCCTCCAATGACTGATTTATGTGGACTATACCTATTCTCAATTTCCAACATTGCTGAAGGGTATCCCAGCTCCAGATCCTCAGTAGGCCCAGCTGAGGCTCCTGTTGCAACAGAATCATAGATCATCTCCTTCTGTCCAATCCTGTTTTTCTCACCTCTTATAGGTGTGTTGTTCCTAAAAGCACTAGCCAAATAAATCTGTTGCTTGAAAATCTTAAAGATTCAAAATCAATGTCTTGGAAATTCATCTTACAAGTGAAGAATCTGAGGTTAGGGGAGTTTTATTATTTCACCGATGTCCATATAGGCAACATGTGATGGGATTAGGATGCTATCTCCAAATATCATGCACATTATAAATGTCCAGCAATTAGAAATGGGGTTCAGGTTTGGAAATGGCCCTTATAAGGGTAGGCGTTTGCCAGTTTTAATTTTTTAATTTCAGGTTGGCAGTCCAAAGCTCTCAAAAATGTTGTGCAAAACTAAAATATAAATGTAAAGTGGATGTGTCCAAGTGTCCCCATCAGCAGGAAGAGGGTAAGAGCTAATGAGCAAATGAGGCTTGGTGGAAGTATTGACAACTAGCAGCAAATTTTTACATCATTTTTTTAAACTGGGACCTTGCTAATAAGTCAATTCCACTAAGCAGGTAGTTATATGACCTTATTATTTCCAATATGTAACAAAAAATTGGATGATCAAAATAAGGAACTGTAAACAACATAAAGTATTTATGAGAAATCATGTTTAAAAAACTTATTAATGACATTGAAAACAGGTCCTGTATCTAAAATGACTGTACATATGAGAGAAAATTAGCACTTATAATAAAAATATTGATGTTGGTGATAAACATGGCAAAATCAGATAATGCTAATATTATTAACCTTCAATATATTATGAATGCCAAATATATGTTACTAACCCAGGAAAGGATGATAATTTAACATTTTGAACTCTTTTAGTAATAACACATTAATTCAATCAACAATATTTATTGAGAACCTACTAGGTACCAGACATTGTTCTAAGTAATGAGAATAGAACAATGAATGAAAGACATGGTTCCTGTTTACAAGACAAGACCCTATATGATACCAGAGATAGGGAGACAGTCAACAAGCAAACACATATGTAAACAAGGCCTCTCTGTCAGCTGACCTGTGAGGAGTGAGGTTTCAGCCACTTCAAGATCCATGAGAAGAGCCTTCAAGGCAAAAGACCAATGTAAAACCCTATGAGGGAACAGGGAGAACTTTGAAAAACAGAAAGAAAAGGCAGGATGGCTGGAGCACATCAAGTGCTGGGGAGGGTGTAGATGAGGCTTTAGGGTTAGGTAACAGCCCATCACTTGTGGGCTATGAAAGAGAATTTGGATTTTATTCTAGGTGTGATGAAAATTTATTAGTGTGTTCTAAACAATAGAATGACATGATCCTTTTTTTACAAGATCATTCTGACTTTAGAGCATCCCTGAAAAACTAAATATATTCAATGAACATTCAAGCATTACTGATTGCACTGAAGAGAGACAGTGGGAGAGCACTACAACGTAGCTGGGAGAACATAAGCTTTGTAGTCTGATAGCTCTACGTTCAAAATTCATGTCTATTTCTTTCTAACTGGAAGTTATCCTCTGAATTCTAGGGTTTTCTTTATTTGTAAGATAGAATAATAAAACTTAGTTTGCAGGGCTATTTTTAGGATTAGACTACTCATGTTTAGTGGCTGACACAGAGTTGGTGCTCCATATTCTGTGATAGAGATGAATGTGGAGTACAGGAACATAATATAAATTATGCTGACTTTTCTCTGATCTCATTTGTTGCTGGTGCTAGAAAGGCCTGCAAATAAACTCTGACCCTCCTACAAATAAACTCTGACCTTTCTTAAAGAGGCAAATAATTGTTTTATTGGCCTTTTAGTTTCAAAGGAAGTTAGACGTGAAGGCCTGCTGAGACTGTGTGACTGGAATGTTTCTTTCTTATTCTTATTTCTCCCTCTTTTTTCCCCATTCTCTTGAAATTGCACACCTCAGACCTGTTTTTGTTGTCTCTGGATCACACGGAGCAACTTTTGATGGAAACTTGGGCTCACCAGGATACATTTTTGCAGTGTGTATATTTGCACTTAACACTTCTCTTCCTGGATTTAGTGATGATTCAAGAGCAAGGCACTAGAGAAGACCAAGGTCATCCAACTTGTTTAACAGGCTTTTTAGGACTAGGAGACTCAGAGAGCTCAGCAATGGCATATCATGGAAAACGTTGTGTTTGGAAATTCTTTTCTTCTGAGGTGGTAGTGAGATGCAAGAGTTTATTATACCAGGGCTACTTGCTTCGAGGGCATGCTTCAAGGACAAGGAACCCCAGAAATCTTCTCCCATATTGCATTTTTAAGGTTTTGTTTAAAGTAAAAAAAAAAAGAATGGAAGGAGGAGGAGGAGATTGGGAGATAAGGACTCAGAAGCAGGAAGGTTGCCTCTGTTTCTTTCAGTGAGTGATTCTCTCTGTACAGTGCTATTCACATTTTCCCCACAATATAATGGCCCACAAAATCGTAAGGTCTAGGTGAGCTCCTATATACTAGCAACAGCTTTGGGTATCACCATCAAACAAGTATCTGAAGAAATCTCCGTGAATGTTATTATTATTAACCTCATTTCACAAACTTGGGAATGCAGTAAATATTACCAACTCTACTTTCACTCGTGTATCCTAATTTCTGTCTCTGAGTCCTATTTTGCTTACCTAGTAGAAAACATTAAGTTTAAGTCCTTCTGGCATTCTCACACTCAAGAGTGAGTCACAGTTCCTTGGGCTTACTACCAAATATGAATATAGGGCAGCCTTGTCTTGAGTCACTGGCCCTGCAGGGTGACTTGACCCTAAGAAGTCTGTTGTTCCTATTCTCATAGCTTCTTTAGGTTTACTCTAACAGCCTTTGTTGCTTCCTTGTAACCCTTGGGGCCCAGGAATCTTAAGCAAGTCTTCCTCTGACCCCATCTGCCTAGAAACCGTCTCCTTCCTCATGTCTTGCTACCTTCCCAATATACTTTGGGGAAGCAGAGCCCAGGGCTTTTGTACTCTCAGGCCCCTAACCTGGAAGGTGGGGAGTGGCAGGGAGTTGGTAGCTAGGGTAGGGCTTTCACTCTCCATGTGTCCCTTTTATCTACTGTCCTAAATGCTTTCTGACTTTTCCTATTTCTTCCCGGGCAGAAAAGTGATCTCAGGGCCTGCCTCTTGCTTCAATGCAAGAGAAGGGAACAGGAAAAAGAGTGAGAAATGCATAGGTTGCTATCTCAAATACTATATAGACAAAACTGGAAAAAAAAAAAAGACTTCTAAGCCTGCCCTTAAAGAGTGGAATCTTTTCTAAGATGAGATGGATTGCAGATGAATATGTTGAAACCAAAAGAACAGTTTTCTTGTCGTGCCAGAACCATGCTGTCTTCCTAGGGAAAACATACTCTGATTCAGCCAGAGAAACAATTGTGTCTTAGGCAGATAGTTACAAAGCTGGCACAATGGAGTTGCTTTGAATAAGTCGATGCAATGTATGGTCATTTAAAAACCTCTCTATTTTATAATTGACTGCATTAAGATAGAAGTGGTACCTAGAATAGCAGAGTTCTCAAAGGTACCATGGCCTTTCACCACTTCTCTCCAGACCTCTCTTTTATTTTTACAGTATTTGGTCCTTCTCTTTTTGATGTTTCAGGGCTTGAGGAAACTCCTACTCATGTTTTCAGACACTCCATGCCTTATTTGACATATGTACTTAGACTCAGCATTCAAAGGGTACCACTGTGACTCGTTGGGCTAAACATGGAGCCTGGACTTGGGAAGCATAGGTGCACATTCCTTGCTACACTTAATTCATCTGGTGGTCTTTAACAGGTTGTGTATGCTGTCTAAGGCTATTTCCTTATTTTAAAAAGAGAAGTGAAAAAGATCTAATTCATGATTTTGTTCTAAAAGTCAAATGAAACAATATGATGAGAGGTTGTCTGTGAAATATTGTTTTATACAATTGTTTCTTTTTTCCAAAAATGTTTACTACATGTGTGCCATGTGCCATATACTTTGTTTGGTCTAGGCTTTAGAGCTATATAGATAAACAAAATGCAGTCACTTCTGTCAAGCAATATAATCTGGTGAGGGAGCTAAAACAGAAAGATACAGTGTGAAGTCATATCTGTAGGGATAGAACTGTGTCATATCATGCATAATTACATAGTCTGTACAAAAGGATAATACTAGCATTGGCTTCCTGAAGAAGTTGATTCCTGAGTTGAGTCTTATAGAATGAAGAATTTGGTGGTATGCAGTAGATGAATGGGAAAGACATTCCAAGGTATCAATAACAGAATGAACATACAGTGTTGATACACTCATGTGTTGGTGTGTATTGGTGGAAGCAGAGGGTAGACATATCAATACAGCTGGCGCTTACAATTGGGAGCAATACATAGCTTGAGATAAATATGGGCAGGTCGTTAAAGAACAAAGATTACTCTGATAAGGAACTCAGATGTAATTTTTTAGGTGATGAGAAATCACTGGGGAGTTTTATACCATCAGATTTTCATTTTTTATAGATAACCCCAGTGAAGGGATTGGCAGTGGCAGCAGTAAATTTGAGATATCGAGACCAGAGTCAGAGAGACAAGTCAGTTTCGCCATCTGGGGAAGCAAAGATGAAGATCTGAATTAGCACACTGGCAAGGAAAATAGAGTGTAAGGAATAGAGCAGTGCTTGGAGATTGACTTGGCTCTTGGAGATATTGATTGAAATATGGAAATCAAGGATGATTGATGCCAATGACTGAGAAAACATATATGGATAGAAACAATTTTAGGTGTGGATAAGTTTAGTTTGGGGTGCTCAATTTGAGGGCCATGTGAGACATTCGGGTTGAGATACATATTCAGATGCTGGGATTATGAACATGAAGCTCAGAGAAGGAATCTGGGCCAGTAATATAGATGTATTCATATACTTAACAAGTACAGCTTGAGAGACTACAACCATAGAAGTCTCGTGGTCATTTTTAGCTCCCCAGTACTCTCATTTTGATAATTAAAATATCTGATTCCATATAGTAGTTAAATTTCAAGTTTGCATTTTAAGCTAAAGAATCTGCCCTCCCAAACTTTGGGCATGAAAAACATAGAATGAGGGAGGAAAAATTGGGCCAGGAAAGGTCTCTCTTGACTGATACCAATGTAATCTGGTATTGGGTTGCTCTGGTTGTTCCAGATGTTTCAAGGTGATTATTTCTCTTGTGGGTACTTTCATGGCTCAATGGAGAATTACATACTGAGCTATGCTAATTATAGGTCCCTTGATGTCAGCAGTGTGTATCCTTAGGCTGGCTACTTACGGAACAATCCCCATCCCCCCAACTTACCATACAGTTCCACTTTTTAATGGTCCACTATTCCCACCTAAGATATCCTTTCCACTTTAAGTTGAAACATGGGGCTAGTTGACCTCTGTTCTCCCAGAGCCTCAACCAAAACCAAAGAAAAATGAACCCCATTTTTATATTCTATTTCAGAGATGTGTGAATCATTCAATTAGAAGTGGCAATTAAAATGATGAGATACTCTTTCTTCCCACCCTCTCCCTGCCAGTAAGAATGCTCACAAAGGGGCCAAGCATGGTGGCTCATGCCTGTAATCCCAGTACCTTGTACTTTGGGAGGCTGAGACAGGCAGATCACTTGAGGTCAGGAGTTCGAGACCAGCCTGGCCAACATGGTGAAACACCATCTCCACTAAAAATACAAAAATTAGCTGGGCATGGTGGCAGGTGCCTGCAATCCCAGCTACTTGGGAGGCTGGGCTTGAAGCCGGGAGCCGGAGGTTGCAGTGAGCCTTGATTGTGCCACTGCACTCCAGCCTGGACGACAGAGTGAGACTCCATCTAAAAAAAAAAAAAAAAAAAGAATGCTCACAAAGGAAGATAAGTGGAATGCAAAATGCAGACAGATTGCTGGGAGAAACCATCATTCAGAAGGTGAGCAGAGGCAGGGAAGGACAGAGACAGAGAAGCAGTGGTTGAGGTAGAAGGAGAACCTGGAGAGTGAGGAGTCAAATAAATTATGGAGTAAGAAGATCTACAAAGGAGGACATAATCAATGTATTAGATGCTGTGAAGGGATGCAATTCGATGAGGACTAGGTTAGGAAAATGTTAGATTTTGCTATGAGATCAATTACTATCCTTGCAAGCAAATCCAGTTAGAGAGAAGAAAATGGCAAGGGTTTTTGAGAAGTGTGGATGAAAGAGGAGAAATAGTAGAGGTTAGATAGAGGAGATGTGGAGTCAAGATAGAGTTTTTAGAATGGGAGAAACCAGCAATGTTCACAGGCTGAGGGAAAACAGGCATAGTGAGGGCTGATTTGAAGAGTGAGGAAGAAAGAAGGATAATTGATGGTAGATGGTTAAAGCTGATTATTTCTCTTTTGGGCACTTTCGAGGTCTCATGGGGTATAGGAAGGAAGGCGATCAAGAGCATAGTGAAGAGGTTAGGACTGATTAGAAGCAGGGATAGCTTATCCTCTGAAAAAAGAGAAGTGTGACATAAGCATGCATTTTGATTTATTTGTTCCTGGTGGCAGAAAGTTGAATGAGATCATGTCTGATGGCTTTCATTTTCTCACTAAAATAGTGGATAAGGCTATGTGCTGAGTGTGGTGAACCAGGATCTGAGTCATTTCTAATCCACTCATTTAGAAATTTGAAAGACTGAGCTGAATGGAGTGGTATTATTATACCTAACATAGAGATGTGGAATCCGTGATTCAGAACACTTAAGTGACTTGCCTGAGGCTACCCTGGTGGCTAATGTTAGAGTCTGGACAGCATGTGGAGTCTCCAGATCATCTGGTTATTGGCACTTGAGAGTCTCAAGAGATTTTTATGTTCCATCTTTATCAACCCATCAAAGAACAAGAGGTAAAAATAGAAAATTGCAAAAAGTGTTGTAAATTTGTATATCCTTTATCACCTTTCCTTTCTCCCTTTTTATAACCAAACTTTAACATTTACTGAATATCTAATATCTTCTAGTCACTGTGATAAATGCTATGCTGGAAAATCAAATATGTAGCTGATAAATAGTGAGCACTTACAATGTATCAGGAGCTGTTCTAAGTATTTTATGCTTATAAATAAATCTAATTCTTTTATGAATGTAATGAGGCTAGAGAAGTCTTGTCTCCATATTATGGAGAAGAAAACTGAAGTCCAGTGATGTTAGCTGACTTAAACACAGATATTAAGTGACAAGACTAGGCTTGTCTGGCTCCAGTGCCCACAGTTTAATCCATTACATTGTACATGGTTTCTGCTTTCAAGGAACTTACCTTCCTTTGGGAAAGCAAACGGAAAACATGATTGGTTTTAACAAATAAAGCAATCAAAAGCCGGATGATATAACACTACAAAAAAAGTAGTAATGGCCCGGCGTGGTGGCTCATGCCTGTAATTCCAGCACTTTGGAAGGCTGAGGTGGGCAGATCACCTGAGGTCAGGAGTTCAGTACCAGCCTGGCCAACATGGTAACAATACAAAAATTAGCACCTGTAATACCAGCTACTTGGGAAGCTGAGGCAGGAGAATTGCTTGAACCAGGGAGGCAGAGGTTGCGGTGAGCCAAGATTGCACCACAGCACTCCAACCTAGGCAACAGAGCAAGATTCCATCTTTAAAAAAAAAAAAAAAAGAAGTAATAAAATGGGCCACAATGAATTGCAAAACGACTAGTCCAGGCATTTAGAGATATAGGAAAGAGATATCAGCATGGACTAGATTGCCTGGAAGATAGGATTAGAATGATTTCACGCACTCTAATCTGAGACAAGTGAGACTGGATAGAGCTTAAGAATAGAAAAGCAACTGTCTTGAGTTTCCATCAAAATTATATCCATCCTACATTTTCGTAAAGAAACGAACAAAGAGTTTCATCCTCTTGCATTTGCACTATATGCATTCATTCATTCAACAAATATTTAGTGACCTGTACTCAGTGCTATGCTCTGTATTGCAGCTGTCAGGATTCTTGGGTCAGAGCGCATACCTTAGTTGTTTCTGTACCACGTTGGCACACATTTTATTAATACGACACTAACGACTAACAAGTGTTTGTTGAATTTGGTTAATCAAAGAGAAATAGTCCAGCTAGACTTATTATTTATGTGTACCTATATAAAACTTTAGACTGATATTGAACCCAAATCACCAAGCCAGATTTTGTCTTCTTTCACGTGTTTCCCCTTAGAACTTTTATTGCCAGCAAACCTAAGTTAGAGCCTTTCCAGCCATTGGCAGAGGTTCTACTAACATTGAACTCCAAAAAAAAACAAGTAGGAGAGGGCCTCAATCTTTTTCCTTCTAAGGTAGCTCTTTGACCACCATAAAAATTTGCTGATTTTCTCCCTACTTTATCAACATACATCAAAGGTGTACTGAGAAAGGCAGCTTGTTTTGGGACCCAAAAGGTCTAATTACAACCTCTGTATTTGTTTTCTACTGTTGTTGTTACAAATTACCACAAATGAAGTGACTTAGAACAACAGCCACTTACTGTCTCTTGGTTCTATTCATCAGAAGTCCAAGTACAGCATGGTTTAACAGGGTCCTCTGCTTGAAGTCTCACAAGCCAAAATCAACATGTCAGCATGACTGCCTTTTTTTCTGGAGTTTCTAAGGATGAAGTCGCTCTAAGTTCATGAAGATATTTGACACAATTCAGTTCCTTGTGCCTGTGGGGCTGAGGTCCCTGTTTTCCTGCCGAAAACCAACCAGGAAACTCTCAGTTCCTTAACACTGGCGGGTTTCCTCATCACATTGTTTCCTGCATCTTCAAGCCAGCAAAGGCACGCCTTTCTAATGCTTCGAATCTCCCTGGCTTTCCACATCTCTCTGCCTCCAGTAAGAGAATGTTCTCTATTTTTAAGAGCTCATGGAATTAGATTGGGCCCATTAGGATATTCCAGTATCATCTTCCTATCATAAGGTCTGTAACCTTAACAATATCTGCAAAGTCCCTTTTGTCATTTTATGTAACGTATCTACAGATTCTAGGGAATTAGGGGATGAGCGTTTTCTGAGATCCTTCTGCCTACTATACCTTCCTCCTAGGAACAAGGGAGCATTAGTCAGAATAGCCACTGAAGTAATTCCCCCTCACTCCCCAAAAAAACAACCGATGAGCCAAACATACAAAAAGCACATCTGCACCAGAGCCAGGTATCTGCTGACTCTCCAGCTCTAGTCAGAGAAGAGGTGAACATGTTTTGAAAGAAAATATTTTTTATCAGACATCCCATTATATATATTCTGGACATTAGATCATTCTTGACCCATATGGGGCACTCATAAATCTGTGATGGTGATGAGGGCAGTGATCCCACTACATTTAACTTAAGACAGAATGCTGGTTACTAAAACAGATTCAAAGCAGATCAAACACAGCCTCTGCCTTAGGGAAAATGATAGGTACACACATAAACACAGGATGGAGAAGTTAATGTCTTGAAAAGAGGGACCTTTTTTTTCCTTTTTGGTGGCTGTTCTTGATGCTTGTTTTAAACTGTTCTCACCCAGTTAAAAATGACGCAAAGGGTGGAGAGCAGGGTTTGTTAAGATAGGATTTACCTCAACTGCCACTCACTCCCTGTGCGGTGCCAATCTTGTAAATCAAGGAAGGCCAGCCACTCAATCAAACCATCTCAGAGAGGGCCAGGAACCAGGAAAGGTCAGCGAAGCTTCTTGGATTTAAAATGAAGAACCAGGAAACAAAGGACTCAACGCAACTTTTACAACTACAAATTAAATGCAAAGAATGACACATCATTACATAAGCAGCACAAAATATAATTTAAATGTCAAAAGAACTGAAGATTCTTGAATCATGTAAGAAAAACTTGCAGAATGTGTTAAATGTCTCAATTTGTACTATACCAAAAAAAAGTATAAAGTAAAAATGGCATTGTTTTATAATGCAAAAATACAGAAATCAGTCTTGTTTTCCTACTGCTTATAGGAATCCTTATGTTTATTTTAGCCAACTGTAAAAATATTCGTCTTTTTAAAATTCTTATGACTTTCAGGGACTGTGGATGTATTTGAGTATAAGAGGGTATTATTTAACTTAAGACAGTGCTTAAATGTGATATGTGTGTCTATTAAAGTTACAGTTAAATCTTTTATATGAAGGATACATTTTCATTGGGAAGAGTAGGCGTTTCACAGATTGCTCTACTACTTGGAATATGATTTCACATACATTTTTGCTCTCTTGAAAATTAGCTTTGTGGCAATTGGTTTCCCTACTTCTGCCACCCACTTACATTTTAGATCTTTGTTTTGAAGCTTGGGAGATATATTTAACAACATCATATTAACATTTTAGGTCTGTCTGAATACAGTAGTTCCACATTCTTTGGCAGATGCAGAATTTTTCTAGTTTTCGGTTGTCAAAAATATCAGTCTAAACCATCTAAACAAAGCTAAATGTGTACGTATGTCTATACATGCATTTGTATGTGTATGTGTATAGTATAAGCTATACTTAGAAAATTTATTCTTCTGTCATTTATTAAACATTTATCGCGCTCTTACTGTGTTCCCTGCAATGACCTAAACACTGAGAATACTAAGGTTACTAGGACACAGTACACTGGATTCAGAGAGCTCTTAGAATATTGGTTGAGGAAAACTTGGAGCAGTATATTGTGTTAAATGGCAGCCAGCAGTGTTGATAGAGAGCTTTGAGAATATAGGGAAGAAACTTACTCTAAACTAGGGCAGAAAGAATTGAGCAAAGTTTTCCAAAGATGACTTTATTTTAGTGAACAAGTCTTTTAGAAGTAATTTGTTTATTCAGGTTTCTGATATTTTTGGTATTTTCCCAGACTGGATGAATACCCCCAGCTTAATGGAGGGTGAGATATGAAGGAAAGGAGTGTGAGCTAGGGAAGAAGAGACAGTGAGGGATAGTCTCAGAAAGCCTCAGAAAGTTATAGCCTTCTGGGCTGTAACTTTCATTACCAGTTATTATTTCCCTACTCTGAACCTCTTAGGAGTAGGGCATGGGGACCATCCTCTTGCCTCTGAGAAGAGTATACAATACCTTCTGGGCCTATGAAAGGGCATCTTAGGTTAGTTTCCTTTAGGGCAACAGTTTCCTGGACAATCTTTGAGTAATGCTACCTGAAGTCACATAGGTTTTCCCCTCCCAGGTGGGTCATTGTTCAAACTAGGGCACCAACACAATGTATTCTGCACCTGAGGAATCATGAAAACAGCCAGGGAGCAGAAACACAGTTGACTCTTGAACAACATGAGCATTAGGTGTGCCGACCCCTTGCACAGTTGAAGATCGAATATTACTTTTACTCCCCCCCCAAAACTTAACTACTAATAGCCTACTGTTGCTCAGAAGCCTCGCAGATAACATAGACAGTGAATTAGCACATATTTGTATATGTATCATAGACTGTATTCTTACAATAAAGAAGTTGGTAAAAGAAAATGTTATTAAGAAAATCACAAGGAAGAAAAAATATATTTACTATTTATTAAGTGGAAGTGGGTCATCATAAAGGTCTTCATCCTTGTCATCTTCATGTTGAGCAGGTTGAGGAGGAAGAGGAAGGGGGTTTCAGGGGTGTCAGAGGCAGAAGAAATTTTGGGATAAGTGGATCTGTACACTTTAAACCTGTATTGTTCATTGGTAAACTTTAATTCTACATAACCTCTAAGAAAGTCAGTCAATAGTAGTGCTGAAAGACTTAAAGTCACCTCTGCCAGTTTACATGTTGCTTTGCTTGGCTCACTTCAATATTAAGAAAGCTATAATCCTTTGCCAAGAATTCAGTATGCAAATATTTTCTAATAAAGAAAACCATAGGAGGAAGTTGAATTTCGTTGCAGTATGCCAACACACTGACAGTGGGTTGTTTTTTTTTGTTTGTTTTTTTGTTTTTGTTTTTGTTTTAACAGAATGCAGTGTTAGAAAGCAAGCACAATAGAGTTCTTTTATAAGAATGCCTGCTTTAAAAATAACCCTACTGTTAGGAGGAAACAACTTCTGGACTAGTTCTTTTGTGTGGAAAAATCCAGAAACAAATAGGAATAAAGTTGTTGTGTGCTGTATACAGAGCATTTGCATCATTGGGAAAAGCTTTATATTCCTTTTGAAGTGCCACAGTTATATTCTCGTTTAATAATACTGTAATGTCTGTGTTTTGATCATTTGTTATCTGCCCACATCTGGTGATTTTATGTCTTATAGCTTTCAGTCCAGAAAAAAGGTGGAAAGAACAGTTGAAGGTTTCCTTCAACACTCAGTTCGGCCACCAGAAAAGGTCAACAGAAAAGATTTTTCTCCCAGCATCAGAGAATGTGTGGGTAATATGGAGAGTAAGCTAAGGGAGAGAGAACAGTTCAACTTACATCTGTGCTTTGCATCTGTGTTGTAACAGGCATTTATAAAAGGATGTACATGCAGTACGAAGACCTTAGCACAGGCGCCACACAGCTGATTAGAATAAAAGGCCAAGAAAATGCTGGAAGAATCAGAAAAGCATCAATTTCAAAGGTGCTTATGAAGGACTTCTCTTTTGCTAGACAGTGAACTACAATAAAAGCGAAGACAAGGGTTTGTCATTGTTTCTAGGGAGAGAAACAGGTTCATTCACAACTAACTGTATTATGAGCCATTTATACACCAAAATGCAGAATTCATGTTAATCGAGAGAAGTAAGGATGCTTCACTGAGTAGATAATGTTTAATTGGAGCCTTGACAAATAGGGACAATGTTTACAGATAGAAAATGGAAAAGTGGGAATGGTAGGTGGATCAGGTGTTACATCTGGAACCCACAGCAACAATTTGAACATGGTTGAAGGATTAAGGAGTAATGCAAAGAGATGACACTAATAGGACTCAGGTTAATTGGAACAGGACAGTAAGTCAGAAGATCCTTGATGCTATGCCAGCCAGGGTGCTTCTAGCGTGGGTAGTGATGCCATTTAGTGGAATAGCAGACACTGATGGGCATTCCTTCTTATGAACAGGACTTTAATTCTAATTTGGAAGCCAATGTGCTCAACATAAAATCACCGATCTTCTCAGAACTACCTTGTAGCCAGGGATGGCTATGTAACATAGTTTTTAGGCCATTGAGATATAAGCAGAAATTGAGATATAAGCAGAGGACATCTGGAAGCCTCTTTAAAAGGCGATAGACTCAGCTGACATCTGCCTTATTCATGTTGCCCTGCACCCTTCTTGCTACTCAGTTTGCAGGAATGGACTGCCATCTTGTAACCAGAATGGCAGATGTCTTGTGGGCAGACGTCTTGTGCTAAGGGTCCTAGAGCAGGAAGAAAGAAGGAGCTTGGTTGAGTAGCTGCAATAACTCAGGGCTGCCTACCCCAGACTCCTTGATATGGGAGAAAAATAAACTTCTGATTTGTTTAAACCACTGTGGCCAGGTTTCTGCTAGAGAAACTAAATTGAATCCTGATTGATATAGATGGCCTGTGGGGAAAAGTGAAAATAGTTGAGCAGAAAAGTTGAATGGAAGTTACGAGTCATAAGAATTGTAAGGAGGGAGAAGGGAAAACTTTCCAGATTTTCAGAATTCAGTACTGTGCAAACAGTTCCAGGTTTGTTTTCCATTGAAGAATTGCACGTTATTACATTCATCCATTCATCAATTAAATAAATATTTATTGTTCCACTGTTATGTGTCAGACATTTTACTGGATGCCAGGGATACGAAAAGGTGTATGATGAGACCCTTCAGGAAGCACATGATCTAATGGAAACAAATGTGTCAAAGTTAATCATAAATAGTTTGGATTTGAAAACTGTGATTTATAAAACTTCATGAACCTCTAGTAGATAATAAATTATTTTCTTCCAGCTGCACCAAAGATTTAGAGTGTAAATTGGTTATTGGTATAAATTGAGCATCCCTAATGTGAATATCTGAAATGCTCTAAAGTTTGAAACTTTTTGAGTGTTAACATGACACTCAAAGGGAATGCTCATTGGAGATTTTCAGATTTTAGATTTTCAGATTAAGGAGGCTCAACCATTCAACTAGTAAGTATAATGCAATGAACTCCAAAAGACTTCTAGTCCCAAACATTTTTGTAGGATAAGGATATTCAATCTGTACATTAGTGCTGCAGAATAAAAGAGGCCATGGTACTTTTTTATCAGTGACTTTGAGTTAAGGGAGCCCAAAATTAGTGTCTTTTTAAAGGAAAATGAGTTGAGTAACTGGAGAGCTATTATCGTGGGAGAATATATATACCACCAGTGGACGGTTATGGACAGCTACCCTACTTTTCTACACTTCCGGAGGCTCCCATGTCCACTTTTAAAAACCACTGCATCCCATCAAACTTAAACTTTTTACAGTAGTAGAAAGGACTGATGTGTGAAATACAACCTGTTTATGCCTTGATGAGGCTATAGTGGCCATGCGCAGTAATCTACAAATTTGACTGCTGGCTTCTTAAACAGCATTTAATATCAGCATTAACCTATTCCTTTCCAGACGTTCAGTAAACATTATTGATCACCTACTATGAGCCAGACATCATAGAAGATGATGAGAAAACAAAGTAGAGTGGCTAGGTTCTTGCTCTTAATTTTCTAGGAGCCTGTGCATCACTGCAAAAAGAAACAGGCAGGAAGCAGGCTCCAGTGCAGGCACCTAAGAGAACTGCAGAAAGTATACGAATGGTTAATTAGTAAAAAACCAAGCAGATTTGATAGTACTGGAGTCCAAGAGAACGTTGTAGATAGCATAACTAGCAATGGAAGAGAGTATCTTGCAACAGTGGGCAGCGCTACTGTTTCTCTGCTCTGATATTTGGACCCTACAAATAGGTGAATAAAAGTTCCCAGGTATATAACCGACCCTTAGGTGCTATGAGCTCTTATGGGCTGCAAAAGCCAAAATATTGGCCTTTTTCGGGATAAGGGCACCCCATCATTTATCTTTGTATGATGCATTCAGTATGTTTCAAGGTCTTGAGTCTCAGGGACCTTTGGAGGTCAGGTTATTTCCAAGCTTTTTATTTAAGTAGTAATCCTGTGGTCTTCAGATGATGGTAAGTGATTTCTGCAAAAGCTTTTATGGCTTATTATTGCTTGCCCTCTAAGAAATGTGGGATGAGATAAAACAAAAAAGGTGCCTTTCCAGTCAGTTCATTGCTGCTTTGCTTCCCACAGTGGATTGTTGTGCTTCTCTGGATAAATACTGAGTAGTGTTTTTCTCCTAATTATTTCCGCAAAGTGATAGTATCAGCTTGATGTTGAATAATGATCCCTGTTATTCTTAAGATTTAGTGTGTATGTGTTTTGAGAATTGTGTGACTGCTATATGACTGCAATATTTGCTTCACTTCACAAAGAGTTAGTGAGGACAGAAAGGCATTTGACAGGTTAACTAGTCCACCCCTCACTTCTGGAAGTAACTTTTAACATCTGCTGTTAGACATTCTTCTTCTTTTCTGTTCACAGCATAGTAGAAATATATCAAAACTACTCATCCTGAACAAGACTTAGGAGGAAGCCATTGCCTGAGCAGCGTGATTTTATGGGCTTAGCCGATCATGACTTTTTCCCTTGGATGAGCAGCTAAATAGTTACCACTGTTGCACAACTCCACTGTCCAAATCAGAGTCTATGTGAATGGTAGCCCTGAAGTTGTGCAACAAAAAATTAACAGAGTCAGACCTCACAACTCTGAGCTAAGATAGTTGAAATGTGTCCACCACATTTTAAGCATCACACTCTTTGGGAGCCTGTGTGCTGTTCTGAAGACTTAAATATTAAAGTTTCATGTAAATTTTCCTTCTATTCTATTAATATATGTTTATTTTAAGACACAAATCCTATTTTAAACTACTTACCATAGAGGCAAATTAGTGTTCCATTAAAAATGACCATGTTTTAAATCCTATACTTTCTTACTCCTATTGCATACTAAAAATGATGGATAAACACAAAGGACAGCTTCTCTGATGAGCTGTATGAAACTCTAGGATCTGGAAATTCAGCCTGTTTTGAATTTGTGGATCTATGCTCTCATAAGTTTATATATGATACATTAATAAGCCAGCCAATCACCTTCAAATAGGTTGACAGCCTGTGAAACCCAAGTGAAAAAATGTGTGCAGGACCAATTCACGCAGAAGGAAAGCAAAAATAACGTATTTGATCAATACATTATACTTTAGAAAGCACTTGCACATGAGACTGTGACTTTTGTCAGTCAAAGACCCTTTTCAAATTATTTGTGTTTTCATTGCTATAAACAAAAGTAAATTCTTAATAAATATTTCTTAAGTTAATTCTTAATAAATATTTGTTATCACATTAGGCTCACTCAACAGTCCCGCAAGGTTGAGAATACTGTCATTTTGCAAAGAATGAAACTGAGGTTCAATATTGACTTGCCCAAAAAACACTGTTAGCTGATGGCAGAATTGAGAAAGGGAACCTGAACCCTGCGCCCTGATGCATTAGCAATGCAACATCTATGACACCAGCTACATTCCACATGCCCACACTCAGTTTCCTCTCAATAACCACACAGTTTCAGGGGAGAGGAAAAACAGTCCATGCCTATTGAGCTGCTTTTTCTCGTTCAAATGTCTGGTGCAGAGTAAAAGCTATTTTCTAAATCTGGTAAATCTCCTTGTCTGCTTGGATTCAGTCAGACTTCAGAATGGAATGAGCAAATTATAGATGACAGTAATAAGGCGCTTCCAGTAGGGTGTTTCTTAGCCACTTTATTCTGCATTTTGGAGCTCCACTTGGAGATATTTTAAACCACTCAGGAAGAGAAACTAGAGTGAGAATGCCAGACTTGTAAGGAGCTCTGTCCTGACGGGTATCTTTAATGATTTGCTATTACTCTATCATTTGAGGTGCTAATTATATGAACTGTACCCAAGTAAACCCTACCAAGCCTTGCAAAAAGACAACAGAAATGAGGTAAAGGTGTTTTCTCTTCTTTTGGGAATCACTATCTCATTTGTATCATTGAAAGAATACATTCTTTAGCCAGGCATGGTGGCTCACGCCTATAATCCCAGCACTTTGGGAGGTGGAAACAGATGGATTCTTGAGGTCAGGAGTTTGAGACCAGCTTGGCCAACGAGGTGAAATCCTGTCTCTACTAAAAATACAAAAATTAGCCAGGCGTGGTGGCGAGCACCTGTAATTCCAGCTACTCGGGAGGCTGAGGCACAGGAATTGCTTGAACCTGAGAGGCAGAGGTTGCAGTGAATCTAGATTACACCACTGCACTACAGCTTGGGTGACGGAGTGAGATTCATCTTAAAAATAGTAATAATAATAATAATAATAATAATAAATAAATAAAAGAATACATTCTCAGGAATGTAAGAATTTACACTAGCTTCCCCAAGGAATTTTCTGTAAGCTCACTTGTTCTCTAAATTCTGTCTATTCTTGAAGGATGCTGAAATCCCCTTCTTCTCTAAAGCTTTCTATGCCAATTCTATTTCACATGATAATCTCCATGTCTTACTTCTATAGTTTGTTTTTTAAACATTTTATTGATTTATAATTTACAAACCATAAAATTTATCTTTACAAGGTTTACAATTTAATTATTTTTAGTGTGTTTATGGAACTGTGCAGTTATCACCCTCTTTTAAGTTTAAAATCTTTGCATATCTTTTGAGACAAACCCTTCATTAGCATTCACTCTCCATGAGCATTCTCTACTGCCACCATCCTTTGCCCTAGGCAACACTAACCTACCTTCTGTCTCTATAGATTTGCCTAATCTGGATGTTTTATGTAAATGAAATCATACAATATGTGGTCTTTTGTGATTGACTTCTTTCATTTAGCATCATGTTTTCAGGGTTTATTCATGTAGCACCAATTGGTACTTTATTCCTTTTTATCATTGGATAATATTCCATTGTATGGCCATACCACATTTTGTTTATACATTCATCAGTTAATAAACATTTGGGTTCTTTCTAGTTTTGACTATCATAAACAATGCTGTTATGAGCATCCATGCACAAGTTTTTGTATATAACTAGGAGGGAAATCGCTCCTAGTCATATGGTAACTATGTTTAACCTTTTGAAGAATTGCCAAACTTTCCTAAAGCAGGTGTACCATTTTACAATCCCACCAGAAATGAATGAGCATTCTGATATCTGCATCCTTGCCAATGCTTTTTACTGTCCACCTTTGTTATTTTAGCAACCCTAGTGAGTGTTAGTGGTTTTAATATGCATTGCTCTTGAATGACAATGGTGAGTATCTTTTCATGTGCAAATGACCATTTGTTTATATATTTTTGAGAAATATCTATCTAAATCCCCATTTAAATTATATATTTTAATATTGAATTATTTATATTTTCTGGACACAAGTGTATCTGATTATTGGTTATATAATTTGCAGATATTTTCTCCTATTCTATGGATTATCTTTATACTCCCTTAATGTTATCATTTGTAACACATTAATTTTGATGTGGTCAAATTTGGATTTTTTTTCTTTTGTAATTGTGCTGTTGGTGTCCCTTCTAAGAAACCATTACCTAACAAAAGGTTAGGAGAATTTACTTCTGTGTTTTCTTTTACAAATTTAAGATTTGGTGGGGTTCAGGGTACTAGTAATCTCAGAACTCTGGGAGGCCAAGGTGGAAGGATAGCTTGAGGCCAGGAATTTGAGACCAGCATGGGCAGCATAGTGAGACCTATCTCTCCAAAACAGTAAAAAAATATCAAGGTGTGGTGGTGCATGCCTATAGTCTCAGCTATGCAGTAGGCAGAGGCAGGAGCATCCCTTGATTCCAGGAGTTTGAGGATGCAGTAAGCTATGATTATGCCACTGCACTCCAGCCTGGATGACAGAGCAATACCCTGTCTCAAATATGTATATATATTAAAACAAAATGAGAAATAAAGTTTTAGCTTTATGATACATTTTGAGATAGTGTTTTAATAAGTTGTAAGGTAGGAGTCCAAATGTATTCTTTGTTATGTGGATAGCCAGTTATCTCCTCAGCATTTGTTGAAAAGACAGTTCTTTCCCCATTAAATTGTTGTAAGACCTTTGTAGAAAATCAATTGACTATACATGCTTGAATTTTATTTCATGAGTTCAATTCTAGTCCATTGATCTCTATGTGTATCCTTATGGTAGTATGATAACTTCGATTTTGAAATCAGGAATTGTAAATCCTATAACTTTGTTCTTTTTCAAGATGGTGTTGGCTATTTAGGGGCCTTTGTAACCCCATATTAATTTTGGAATCAGCTTTTCAATTTCTGCAAAAAAAAAAAAAAAAAAGGCCAGTGGAATTGTGACAGGGATTGCATTGGCTCTGATCACTTTGGGGAGTACTACATCTTAGCAAATGTTAAGTCTTCTAATTATTAAACATAGGATAAATCTTTTCATTTATTTTGTTCTTTAATTCTTTTCAGCAACATCTTATGTTTTCAATGTACACATCTTGCACATCCTTGGTCAAGTTTATTTCCCAAGTACATTTTAATGCTATTATAAATGAAATTGTTTTCTCAATTTCCTTTTCATGTTATTCATTGCTAACATATGGAAATACAATTGATTTTTATATGTTGATCTTGTATCCTTCAACCTTGCTGAAGTCATTTATTAGCACTAATATTTTTCTAACAGATTCCTTAAGATTTTCTATTTACAAGATTATAACATCTTCAAATATAAATTGTTTTACTTCTTCCTTTCCACTGATGATGCCTTTTATTTATTTCTCTTGCCTAATTGTACTGACTAGACTCTTTGGCACAATATTGAAAAGATGTGGCAAGAGCAGACAGCCTCATTTTGTCCCTCATCATAGGGGAAAGCATCCAGTCTTTCACTGTTAAATATGGTAGTGGCTGTGGATTCTTCATAGATGTCTTTCATCAGGTTCAGAAAATTCCATTAGATTCCTACTTTGTTGGGTATTTTTTTACTAAAAAATGTGGAATTTGTTATATGCTTTTACTCTGTCTATTGAAATAATTATGTGATTTTTATTCTTTAATTTGTAAATATGGTCTATTACATTAATTAACTTTTGTATCTTAAACCAACCTTGGATTCCTGGGTTAAATCTCACTTGATCATGGTGTCTAATGGTTTTGTATGCTGCTGGATTCAATTCCCTAAAATTTTGTTGAGGAATTTTTTATATCAATATTTATACAGGATGTTAGGTGCATTTTTCTTTTCCTATGATGTCTCCACCTGGTTTTATAATTAACATTGCACTGACCTCAAATAATGAATTGTTGGAAAATGTTTCCTCGTCTTTTATAAGGATTTGTGTTACTTCTTTAAATGCCAGGTATGATTCACCAGTAAAACCATATGGGTTTGAACTTTTCATTGTTGAGTGTTTTGTGGAGAAAGGAACTTATTATAGGCAAAGATAACAGTAAAATGTAATAGAACCTTTTTTAGGAACAGTTAGAAAGCAAAGCCAGCTGGAGTTAAAGTGACTCCCCATTGCCTACATGTTAAAATTTAATCTCATTAGTCTGATTCATGGCTCTTTCTAATGTGGAACTTGCTTAACCCCTCCAGCTTCATTCATCTCCTGTCACTACTTCTCTCACAGGTTAAGCATCTTCTATGCTGCACTCATCATAATAATAGTTACTTTCTTCCAGGCATTGTGTTAAGTCCGTGACACAATCTCAATCAACCATTATGTTCAAATTCCCAGAAATAAGGCTGTTCTTATTTCATGACTTTGTTCATGAAGCTTTTACTACCCAGAATGAACTATGCCTTTATTAATTCCTGCTCCTTCTCTGTCTCTGTCTTGTGAGGTTGAAAAACTCCTATCTGTAGTTTAAAACTCGCCTCGAGTGTCACCTAAATAAAATACCAGTGAAGAATACCTAGCAATCTGGGTACTTTTTGTTAATCTGTCTGTTTCTTGCCTATTGTAAGCCTTTTAATGGCAGGCACCATATTTGATTCATCTCTTTTTTCCAGTCTCGCAGACTGCCTGTCACATCTGTCATGTAGTAGATACTCAATAAATAATTGCTGAGCTGATAAATAAACCTGGCTATCCAGAATGAAATTCTCCCCAGCATTTTGGATAGCTGAGATGTTATTGCACTTCTCTATGCATCTCACAGCACCTAGTGCAACACTGAGAAACAGCCATTGAAGTTAACTCAACTGAATGATAAATTAATATTATAATGTCAGTAGCACATTTTGAACTCTTCAGTAAAAAGACACCATAAAAAGCTCAAAGTAACTGTAAAAAATAGAAATGATAAAAATCTGTTTGGATGACATCTTTTTAGAAAATATAAAAATAATTCTGTTGTGTTTTGATACATAATTACACTTGAAGATTTTTGGTGTAAAAGAGCTGTGTTTGGAGATTCTAGGGATTATAATAACAGCAGTGCTTAATGCTAGGGGAGGGGTAATCCATTTTAGAAGCTTTTCAATGACAAGCTTTGTTTTCTGTACCTGGAAGCAATTCCTAGTGCTGTTTACTTAAATGCTTTATAATATGAAAAACTCAGGAGCATGGTAGGATCCCCAAAGACAGGAGATTTAATGGTTTCTTAAATTCTTCCTCTGTCACAAGATGAAGATGAGCAGGCAGGGAGGCAGCATTGGCTGTAGCAGCAGCAGCAGCAGCAGCACACCAGCACCTATGCAAGGTCTGTACTTTTTAATACAGCATTGGAAGCCAGTATCAGTTGTGGTTCTCCAGAGAAACAGGACTGATAAGGTGGTATATGCTGTGTGTGTGTGTGTGTGTGTGTGTGTGTGTGTGTGTGTGTATGTATGTGTATGGTTAAGTGTGAGTGTGAGTATATATGTGTATAATATATACACTAAGAAATTTATTGTAAGGAACCTACTTAATGGTTGTCGGGTCTGGCAAGTCCAATATTTGTGGGTCAAGTCAGCAGGCTAGAAACTCAGTCTGAAGTTAATGTTAGTCTTGAGTCTGATAGGTTAGGCTAGCAGACTGGAAACTTAAGCAGGTGTCAGTGCTGGAGTCTTGAGGCAGAATTTCCTCTTCTCTGGGAAATGTGTTTTTGCTCTTAACGGTCTTCAGCTGATAGCAGGAGACCCCACACACATTATTGAAAGTAATCTCCTTGCTTAAAGTCAACTGATTGGAGCTGTTATCCACATCTACAAAATATCTTTGCAGCAACATACAGACTATCGTTTGATTAAATAAGTGAGTACTATAGCCTAGCCAAGTTGATACATAAAACTAATCATCACAAGGCCCTTTGACACGTGGGACATGCTCCCCTCTTCCACCTTGTACCTTCTATGACTTCTCATGCCCCACACCAGATTACAAAGCTGACTCTGAAGAAGCCTGGCACTTCCCTGTCTCTTGGTGACTTTGCTGTTTTCTCCATCCCTACTCTAGATTCTCTCTCCTCCCATACAACCCAGTTGTCAAATTCCTACTCTTCTCTCTTGGATCCTGTGCAAATGTCATTTTCCTTCCCAAACCTTGGCTGCTTTCCTGTTTAAATATTGTCTCTTCCTCTCTTGAACCCCCAACAGATGTCCTTGAAGTAAAGCCCCCTTGCTCTGCTTTACATTATTTGTAAATGTATTCATGGCAACCATCCCCTCTCCCTTGTGGCCTGAGGTGGGTCAAGAACCTCATGGTTTTTTGTTTTGTTTCATCTTTGTTTCCAACAGGGTATAGAGCTCCCATTCACATGCCAATCTTTATTCTTTTTCTGTGCCCCATGTTGTGCTAGCTTCCCAGGAATAGGAAGATTAATTTGACAAGTTTCCAGCACTCTGAGACTTTATAGCCTGGTGGGGAAGGCAGATAAGTCAACCGTATGTGTCCTTAAGAACTCATTGAACTGAATTCATTCCGGCTGTAGAAGTGCAGTCACTTTCCTTTTAATATCTCCTTACCTTAATACTCCTACATACAGACATTAGCCAGAGCAGACGGCAAGCTTGTAGTGAGCTGGAAAGCTCTGTCCTCATATGACTTATAGAGGAATAGTGTGTGTGGTGTGACCTGAGGGGCATCAAGAAGCCTCACTGATCCAAAAATATCTCTGTTGCTAAGATGCCTGATACAGCATCATTTGTGATTCATTCATCTGGGTTTAGAATTATATCTCTAAACGCACCTGGGGAGAATTATTGAATGCCTGCATTAACTTTTTAAAATTCCTTTCCCTTCTCTCTTTACCTTTTTGTCTTCCCTTTCTTCTTTAAGGCCGATAAATTGCCCGCCCCCCATCAAAGACCCCCACCACACAAAGGAGTTAAGAGCTCCTCCCCTGGGTCCCAGTAGCACCTCATGCATGCCTGTTACAGCAAAGATGTTTTATCCTTTAGTTTTTATCTGTTTATTGCTTACCTGAGCTCCTCCACCGGACTGAGCTCTTAAAGGGAAAAACTGTGGTTTTTATGTCTGTAATCTCATCTGAGAGCATAGTGTCAAACACACAATGGAATGCTCTGTAAGATTCTTGGAATGACCACATGGTTGTCCATGAAGATATACCTGTTTGCCTTTCTTCTTTGATAGAATGACCCATGAGCATATGTAGGGGACAGGCTTGTTAAAAGACAATTAAAGGGCAAGGAGAAGAGAAGAGAGATAGGAAAAAAGGGACTTTCGGGAAACCACTTCTGTGCCTGGGGCCATCCTTGATCCTGCTGTCTGCTGTTGTCCACTTTTTTGTTTTATTCACGGATAAAATGCCTGTGAATTAAACATGCTGTTTTCTTTTGTTTTGCAATACGTGAAGTACCATCAGCTGGCAGAAGTTTTTCCAGAAGCATTTTGTCAAGTGGAAAGGTGACTACACATGCTCCATTTACAAAAGCAAAAATGCTTTTAAAATATCTTTTACTTTCACATGGATTGAGAGCACAAACCTCTTCTCATGCCTGTCTCTTCCATTCATTATCCCTTCACCTTTGCTCAAGGAATATGCTTATAAAGACATCCAAAAAGTGCTTTTTCCAAGGCTCTTATGGTTGCAGAATGCAGACCTTCAAAAGTTTTTTCAAGTAATAAAACTGGAACTATAAAATTGCATCTAGGCTGGGTGCAGTGGCTCATGCCTGTAAACCCAGCACTTTGGGAGGCCGAGGTGGAAGGATTACTTGAGCCCAGGAATTCAAGACCAGCCTGGGCAACATAATGAGATTTCATCTCTACAAAAAAAAATAAAAAAATAAGGCAGGAGGATCTCTTGAACCCAGGAAATTGAGGCTGCGATGAGCTGTGATTGTGCCACTGCACTCCCACCTGGACAATAGGAGTGAAACCCTATCTCTGGGAAACAGAAAGTTACATATAGATTGGAGCTGAAATCAAGACGGAATCCAAGATGCCTTTGGAGTTAGCTATTTTCTGTTTCTCTCTCATTAGCTGAATCAGCTCTCTTTCTTCTGCTCTCCTTCCCTCCACAGAGTTGCTCCATTTTCCTCTTGCTCCTCTTTCCCTATGTGTCTCTTCTCTTTCCTCGTATCTTCTGCTTACCTGCAGTGTCTGCTCCCTCACAACTTCACAGGACCCATCATGGCTGCCCCAGACACCCACTGCCTCATGATTTCAGATTCAAAAGTATATTCCTCCACGTAGATACCCCATGATTCATACTTATTTCAATCTTTCCGGAAATATATTCTTAAAATTAATTTTTTGCAGGGTCAATCAATAGATTGGCTAATTTGCGCTAACATAACCTAGAGCTGATTTTGTATTGTTACCTGTCATTTGTAACCACTAGATTATTTATTGTATGTGTGGGTGTGTGTGTATATATATATATATACATATTCATATATATAAATGTATATATCTATATATACAATTGTATACTATATATAGCACCTAAAAAATGCCAAGATTTGTGCTAGGTGCTGGCAATACCATCATGAGAAAACATAAATCTGTTCTAGTGGTACTAATTTCTAACTGATCACTTTCCTTCTTACTTGCCCTTATCTAATCTAACTTCAAATGAATAATCTTTCCAACACATGAATCAAAAAACCACGGTATTCCCTGCTTAAAATCATTAATGACATTTATCATCCCAATTCGCATAAGGATGTTTTACTGTCTACTTCTCTATCTTTATTTCTGGCCCCCACCAAATTTCTTGTACTTCATGCTTCTACAAAACCAATGTTATTTCATGCCTTTGCCTTGGCACATGACAGAATCAGGAGAAGTAGAAAGTATGGGATGAAGTAAAGACAAACTTAAGAGACAGGTTGATAGGATTTAATGTCTAAATGTTATTATCTTAACTAATGTGTAAATATCACAAAACTTAATATTGCCTCCACATAGTAAGCGTTTGATATATTTTTGTTAGAGTGGATTAAAAAGTGGCATTTGTGTTTTTGTCTGGCTTCAGATTCATTGGGAATGAGTGAGTGAAAGGAACCTAAAAGGGTGAGTTCATTGGTACATGAACAATTTCACCCTTTTGCAGTCTCAATAGCTATTATTGTGGCTAACAAAGCAACTCTTATAAGTTTTGCACAAACAGGAAGTAGTCAGGAGAGTGTTTATGATGTCATCATAAATATTTATAATGGGGACATGATACAATGTTTTGTGAGACATTGTTGAGAAAGATTAGACAGTGAATGTTCATTTAGATCAAATATCAAACACCTGACACTTGTCGAACCTTTTGTAATTTACAAAGCATACTCACATTTATTATGCTATTTAAACTCAATCTTTCAATCTCCATTGGACCATTATCTTTATTGTGCAAGCATTCTCTAACATCTCCATTCTTAAAATTTCCTCTCAAGACTCCACATTCTCCACGAGAAACAAAACCTGTATGTCTTCCTTCTTTTACAGCAAAGCCCAAGAGCTGTCTATGTTTCATTATCTTGACTTTCTCACCTGACATTCTTTCATCAGTCAAGTCAGATCTGGTTTTTGTTCCCACAACTTCACTGAAATTGTTTTATCAAGTCATTAGGAATGACCATTGTGGCTATTCACTCTCTCCTCCTGGAAACACTCTTTTTCACTTGGCTTCAGACACAGTATATTTCACTGGTTTCCCACCTACCTCACTAGTTTATCCTCCCTCACACTTTTGTGGTACCGCTGCTCAATTATTGTCTCTCAATACACTCACTCCCAAGGTGATCTCAACCAGACACTAGCAGAAGTCTAAGTGATGATTTGCAAGATGATGACTTCCAATTTCTATCTTCAACCCAGTTCTTTCCCTTAAGCTCTAAACTTGTGTAGCCAACAGCCTTCTTAACTCTCTTTAGATAGGCATCTCAAACTTACAGTCCTGAAACTGAACTCTGGAAGATCCTGTTCTAATGCCAGTGCTCCCCTTCTCAGGAAGTGGTGCTAAATTCACACACAGATGCCCTAGCTGGATAGGTAATGTCATCCCTAAGGCCTCTCTTTTCCCATTCTCAGCATTTCATCCATCCACATGTCCCTAGAATCTGACTAGTTATTACAACCTAGACCTCTGCCAACCTAGAGAAAGTAACCATTATCATCACTTAGACTTCTGCTTTTTAACTGAGTTCTCCACTTCCTTTCTTTCTCCTTTTGCAGTGCAGCCAAAGGGATACTTCCAAATGATCCAGTGATATTCTCTTCATATTCTGATGAAAACCCAGTTTTTTTTCTAAAACCTGTAGACCTTCATTACCTGGGCCCTGCCTTTCTGCTCAAACTTAGTTCTACTTTAGGGTATTTGCATTTACTGGCTCTGTCTACAGTTTTCCTCTACCAGACCTTCTCATGATTCATTCTCTCAATTCCTTCTGATTCTACTCAAAGGCAATCCCTCTTCCCCATCCTACAGCTTTTTGTCCCTAAACCTTCTTTATTTTCCTTATTCCCTTACTGGTCAATATAGTATATATTTGCTTAATTACTTATGATCCCTCTTTCTTCACTAGAATATAAGTCCAAGAGGTTTGTTTTCTCCTGTATTCTCAACATCTAGAACAGTGCTATATTATTGCAGGTGTCCAACAAATGTATACTGAATGAAAGAATGAGATTTAAATACAAATCTTTTAATTAGAAGCCAAGTGTTTTTTTTTTCACGACCAAAGCCCATGTAAGAAGTGATCATCTTTCCATATTTTTTGCTTATCTCCAGCATATTCTGAGGAAGCATTTTGAGAACTGTGATTTCAGATTATTTTGGATAAATGGAGATACATGATAGTAGAGCACTTGTGTAATTCCAGTTCGTGTTGATGAGGTGTGGGTTTATGATAGAGACATCAGCATCATCTCCATTGGTACAGAAGCATTTCACACTAATGTTGTATTGCATAGACTTAGACATAATTCCAACCGTGCGTGGCAGGAGTATCACCCTAAAAATATAGGAATTCACAGATTTTAAACTTTTGACCCAGTGAAACTAAAAAGAGCAGCAGAGAAAACACAATGGTATTACATCAAACTTAAAAGCTACTGCACAGCAACAGAAACTATCAAGAGTGAAGAGACAGCCTATAGGATGAGAGAAGGTATCCAGCAAAAGAACAAGTAATGCTATTTCAAAATGGGCAAAGGACATGAATAGACATACAAATGGGTGACAGGTATGTGAAAAAAATACTCAACATCACTAATTGTCAGGGAAATGTAAATCAAAACCACACTCCAGTAGAGAAAGGGGAACTCATACTGTTAGTAAGAATGTAACTTAGTACAGCCATTCAGGAAAATACTAGTTCCCTCAAAAAATTAAAACTAGAAGTACCATGTTATCCAGCAATCCCACTACTAGCTATATATCAAAAGAAAATCAGTGTGTCAAAGTGATATTGTCATGCCCATGTTTATTGCAGCATTATTAACAATAGCCAAAATATGGAATGAAATACAGCAAATATGGCATATATACACAGTGGAATACTAGCTAGTCATAAAATAAAATGAAATTCTGTCATTTTTGGCTACATGGTTGAACTTGGAGGACATTATGTTAAGTAAAATAAGTTAGGTGCAGAAAGACAAATACTGCATAATCTCACTCATTTGTGGAATCAATACCATAAGGCATAACCCATGACAGTGTCCCACTGTGTGGAGGGGCAGGGCTGAGAGAATTTACCAGGTATGTGGAGAGTAGAGACAGACCAGAGATGGAGAGACCCAGAGGTGTTTGAATCCTGTCTGTCTTCTTTGAGGTTGACACTGCCTCTACGCTTTCAGGCCTTTCAACTGCTTCCTTACATGAACCAATGGCTTCCTCTTTTACTTATGTCCATTTAATTGGCTATTTGACACTTGCAATTTCAGGAGCTCTACATAGTGCAGTAAATTATATCTCCTTTTTCTGGATGCAGCCCCCAAAGCATAAAAAGTTAAATCACTTCTTACCTGTTAAGTGGCTAAATGAGATTTAAATTCAGGTCTGTGGGTTCTAATAGCCTCCTGCTCTTTCCAGTGCATTATATTGCCATTATTTTTACACCTCTAAATGGGTAGCACTCAGCAGGTAGTTAAATATGTGACACAATCTATTTGTGTGTGTGTTTTTTTAATGGAGACAAGCATCTACTGTAGCTACAGGAATGAAAAGCTATCTAAGTGTCCTCACACATGTCCTTGTTTGTTTCTTTATTTATAAAATGACCAAGTTGAAATCTATGACCTCTGAATTTTGTTTTTCATGGGAAGTTGTCTAAAATCAAATCGATTCTTAGTGCCTCTGAAGATCTAATTATACTGACTGTGCCTCTAGGATTTATTTAAATATGAAAACAAAGGAGGTGCCTCTATCAGACTTCATGATCATGAGCCAAGTTGGCTTCCAGCCCTCCAGCAATAACTCCAGAGTGGCACTGTCAGAACATCAATATCTTATTATTTCCAGATCAGAGTCCTATCCTAAAAGACATGTGTGCATTGTCAGGAAGAAATTAAAAAAATAACCAGAAACAACCAATCTTCTGGAAGATGAAAGGCAGTTTTTTTCCTTGCAAATTATAGCATACACTCCTAAATCTTGAAAACACATTATTTTGGAATGGTTGTTATAAGCACCTTCCTTTGGCATTCAAATTGGGCATCTAACAACTCCCACAGAACATCAGCAATGCTATAGATGGTTGCATTGGAGGTAAAATCAGTACAGCGAAGCCTGTTTCAGCACTGACATGCACAAACAGGCACAGGCATCAAACCTGAACACACATACAGACACACACACAATCACACACAATGGTCTTTTTGTTTTCTTTTTAATGTGTTCTCAGAAAGGGTGCTAAGAAATTGTCCCGTCTGTCAGCTTTTGATACTCACTCAGGCTGAAGTATCAGAATAATTTTACCGTAAATGCATTTCTGGTTTAGTACTCAGTTCTTTGTAAAAGAAAATTGGTTTACCTATTCGAATGTCTTTTTTCACAGGTGCTCTGATTATCTTTAAATTCATATTGAGGTGGTATTTTATTACCTACCAGATGTTTTAATGCAAATTACCTATGTAAATTATTTAAATTATGTACCAAACCTGTAAGGTTAGTATTATTATTATTTATATTTCACCTGCTTGTCTTTCATCACCACAGAAGCTTTATTATTATTTGCATATAAAATGAAGACACTGAGGATCTATGGAACAAATGACATCATGGGACACATTTACTAGCTGTGTGTCCCAGGATAAGGCACAGCTAATAAGTATGTCCCAGAATAAGTCACTTATCTCACTGATGTTCTACTCTGGCTTCAGATAATGCAAAGAGCAAGGGCTTTATAACCAAACACGTATGGGTTGGAATCCCAAATTCACCTACCAGCTTTGTGACTTTAAGCAGGTGACTTAGTCTCTTGGATAATTGGTTCTGTTATCTTTAAAATGAAGGCAATAATAACCAAATTATAAGCTTTTAGTGAGCATTAAATAAGAAACTATATGAAGCCCTTAGCAGTCATCAGTGTAGAGTAGGTGCTCACTAAATGGAGTTAGTTTTAATTCAAGTCTCTTGATTGCTGAAAAAAAAAAAGTGACCTATTTGGTGTTGATTATATGAGGGTCTATGGAAGGTCCAAATATTCAGTAAAACTTTTATAGTATAATGTGATCAGTGCTAAGGTGCCTTGAGGCACTAGGGATGTTCTGCCTCCTCACTTTATTCCTAACTAAAAACTAAAGCATAAGGACAAGATTTGTGGTTTCACATGTTCTTTAGTGGTAAGGTTCATGGACTTTTCTTTTTCTTTCTTTCTTTTTTTTTTTTTTTTGACCATTCTGATGACCCATACACATATAGCATCTAATAGCCTGTGGCTTCCAGGGAAGGGAAAGAATCAATTCTATACTCCTGTGATGCTGTCATTTGGGACTAGTATCTAATAGAGCAGATAAACTCTGTCAGAGAGCACATCAGATCTTGAGTAAGCCAGGCAGCTTCTTTCTGTTCCATAACTACAGATCTCAGCTTGATGACCTGCCTATACAGGTTGAGTATCCTTTGTCTGAAATGCTTGGGAACAGAAGTGTTTCCAATTTTGGATTTTTTTAAGATATTGGAATATTTGCATATACTTACTCATTGAGCATGTCAAATCTAAAAATCTGAAGCTCAAAATGTTCCAAAGAGCCTTTCCTTTGTGCATCATGTTGGTACTCAGTATGTTTCACATTTTGGAGCATTTCAGATTTGCAGTTTTCAGATTTGAGATGCTTAATCTGTATTTGCTTCTGGTCATACTGTGTGAATGAGGTGGTGCTGGATGTTTGATAAACTGAGGAGTGAGTTAAATACTATCAATTGTCACAATAATGGATCAATTAATTATCAATTGTGTTTTTGTCTATAAGAACAGAAGACCCAAGTCAACTTTTTATTATTTGAAGCAAGGAGTCCTATTGTGGTTATGGAAAGGCTACTGAGCTTCTTTCAGTTCAGTTTTCCAATATCCTAAATCAGGGTAATAATGTTACCATCCTTCTAGGCTTGTCATAAGGTATCTTACTGTAAGAGATTAGCTGTAAACGCCAAAGAATTGTGCTCAATTCTTTTCCCTGCTTCCTACTAGCTGCAGTAATCTAATTCTTCCCGAGACTCACCTGCAGAATGAAATTAACAATACCTTCCTCAAAAGATGTTGAGAGTGAAAGATAAGATTTATTGGTAGGTAGGATTGCACCAGATGTTATACCTTGCATAACATCCAATACACTGATGTTTATTGAAACTAAATCTGACATCTAGATGTTTAGTCTCTTATCTATAAAATGAAGATAAGGATACTTTTTTCAGAAGATTATGACGGGGATTAAATGCAGTGATATATGTGAAAACACTTTAGAAACTCCAAAGTGACATGTAAAGGTAATTATTAGTACTATTAACCTCTTATAATTATTTATATTGTAATATTATATAGCTATTATTCATTTTTGCTGATCTCATGATTTCTAAGTCAATAGTATAGATTCTGATTTTTCATATTAAAGAATTTCTCATATAGAGTTTGCTTAGAAATAAATTTTCAAATGTTATAATCCATAAGATATTGTCTAGAGACACATTTATTATAGTATACTTTAACAAAAGTCATGTTTTAGCATGTAAAATCATTGAGTGAAATAATTTTTAAAATGTCATTTAAAGCTAGTGAGGTTAAAAATTAGTGAAATAAAATAAGTGCTGCCTGTTTATGTATTTAAAGACTATCTAGCACCTCATCACACTTCAGATTTTTAGCACCATCCTACAGAAGATCTTCACCTGCTACTGGTGTGTGACCTGCTTAGATGAGGTTGTTTTGGTGCCTTTTATCCTGCTAGCCATTGATGGACAGTCTATGTGCATTTTCACTCTCAGATAACATTTATTCCTTGTTGTTTTTCCTCTAGTGAGCTTTAAAAACAAGTCTTGAGGTGTCTTTGTCTATAAGTATGCAAGTCCCTGCTGGAGTTTTTTTCATTTATTTCCTGATGTTACCCAGCCCTCTCAGCTAGAAACCAAAATTCACTCCATCAACAAGACTAGCAAAAAGAGAGCCCTTTGCAGACATAATCCTAGAGTAATGTATTTCATATGTGTGGTCTTTTTTCCCCAAACCTGGAAATTTCTAGTTCATCTCTTATGAAAGACCAGCAATTGGGCTGGGCATGGTGGCTCACACCTGTAATCCCAGCACTTTGTGAGGACAAGGCAGGTGGATCACGACGTCAGGAGTTCAAGACCAGCCTGGCCAACATGGTGAAACCCTGTCTGTACAAAAAATACAAAAATTAGCTGGGCATGGTGGCGTGCGCCTGTAGTCCCAGCTACTCGGGAGGCTGAGACAAGATAATCACTTAAACCCAGGAGGCAGAGGTTGCAGTGGGCAGAGAAGAGATTGCACCACTGTACTCCAGCCTGGGTGATAGAGTGAGACTCTGTCTCAAAACAAAACAAAACGCCAGCAATCTCTGTTATAGGCAGTAGGGCATAATGCATGTGAAATACAGAGTCTAAGAATTTAAGTTTGAACCCTGACTCTGTATCTTCTGGCTGAGTTACTTTGAGCAAACTGTGTCTCTCAGACTTAATTTCTTTAACTTACATTTGAATTCCTGTACTGCTACTGTATCTAATTAACCATGTCCTTGGACAAGTCATGTGATCCTTCTTAGGCTCACTTTCTATTATAAAATGAGAGTAAAAATTATTCTTTCTTCAGAGGATTGTTGGGAAGATTAAGTAATATAAAGTTTGAGAAGTGTCGTTCCTGGCATATATAATAGTTATTATTACTATGAATATTTTAATATTAACACTGCAATATTTGATAAGAGATGCAAATCACAGTTCATTATTTTTTCTAAGACTATTATCTGAGGGTCAATGGATTTCTTTCAGGAAACTCAAAGAAATGCATTTATCCTCCTTTAATTCTAGTGAGCTAAATAAAATTCATTGTAAACAAACTTAATCTTGCAGCTAATATAATTTTTATAGAGACAATTCTAAGAAGTGCACACGTACACAAACTAAAAAAGTAATAAATAAGAGTTCAGCAAAGGGGCAGGATAAAAATCAATACATAAAAATTAATTGTAATTCTATATAATAGCAATGAATAATTTGAAAATTAATTAATAAAACAGTTCCCTTTATAATAGCTTCAAAAAGAATAAAATATTTAAAAATAAATTTGCCAAGGCAGTACAAGATTTTTATGCTGAAAACTACAAAACATTGTCAAGAAAAATTTAAGAAGACCTAAATAAATAGAAGAACATCCTATGTTAGTGGATTGGAAGACTTAAATTTTAAGATCGTGTTACTCCCAGATTGATGTACAGATTCAATACAATCCTTATGAAAATTCCAATTGCTTTTTTTTTTTTGGAAAAATTGACAAGCTGATCCTAGGATCCATATGGAGATGCAAGGGATCTATAAAAACCGAATCAAACCTGGGGGAAGAAAAGAACGAAGTTGGAGGCTTCACACTTTCTGACTTAAAAATTTACTAAAATAATAATAGTATAGTAGTGACATAAGGTAGACATATATAGATTAATAGGATAAAATTGAGAGAATAGAAATAAATCTATGCATGTATAATCAGTCTGTTTTTGACCAAGGTGCCAAGACAATTAATGGGGGGAAATAGCCTTTACAACAAATAATACAGGGACAACTGGATATCCACCTGCAAAAGAATGTAGTTAGACTCCTAATTTACTCTATGTACAAAAATTAACTAAAGCGAATCATAGACCTAAAAGTAAGAGCTAAAACCATAGCAATCCTATAAGAAAACACAGGAGTAAATATTCATGACCTAGGGTTAGTCAATGGTTTCTTAGCTATGACACCAATTACACAAATGACAAAGAAATAAATAGATGAAATAGACTTCATTAAAATCAAAAATGTTTCTGCTTCCAAGGACGCTATTAAAACAGTGAAAGGACAGTCCATAGAATGGGAGAAAATATTTTTTAATCATGTATCTGATAAGGTACATGTTTCTAGATTATACAAAGAAGACTTATAATTCAACAACAAAAAGCCACAGGCCTCAACTAACAAATGGGCAAAGGATTTGAATAGGGCTTTCTCCAAGGAAGAAATACAAATGGCCAATGACCATATGAAAATACACTTTCACACCATTAGTCTTTAGGAAAATGCAAATCAAAATCACAATGAGATGTTGCTTCACACCCACTAGGATGGCTATGGTCAATAAGGGAGCTGACAACAAATGCTGGAGAGAATATGGGGAAATTAGAACTCTCATACGTTTCTGGTGGAATTATAAAATGGTGTGACCACACTGGAAAAGAGTTTGACAGTTTCTCAAAATATTAAACATAAAGATACAGCATGACCCAGCAATTTTACACCTACATTTATATACCAGAAAAATGAAAACATAAATTCATATAAAAACTTGTACATGAGTATTCATAAAAGTATTATTTATACATAATAGCCAAAAAGTAGAAACAACTCAATGACAATCAACAAAAGTGTGATATGTGAGTACAATCGAATTTATTTTGGTAGTAAAAAGAAATGAAGTATTGATACATGCTACAAAATGAATGAATTTTGAGAACTTTAAGTGAAAGAACCCATATAGTGTGTGATTCAATTAATATGAAATGTTTAGAATGAACAGACAACTCAGTGTTAGTTAGGGGTAAATGGAAATGGAGTTTCCTTTTGGGGGTGATGAGCATGTTATAAAATTTGATAGTGGCGATGGTTGTAAAGTATGAATATATTAAAAACCTTTGAATTGAACATTTTATAAATGTAAATTTTACAGCATATGAATTATATCTTAATAAAGCAGTTATTTTTAAAGGAACTTCAGCATTTTGATGTTTCTATGGAAGTGAAAAAGAAAATCGGTTACTTCCCTTCCTTTCCATTTTCAAGAGTACAAGCAGAGTCTCTCCCTGTGGTTACGGTGGTGAATTAGTGTGAATCATGTGGTGAATTAGCCCCATGTCATCTTTAAAATTTCCCTTATGAAATATTCCCAGATTACCTTTGCTAATTTTATATTTCCTTCATAATCTAAAAACAATCCTTTAGTAGCATTCTCAAAAGTCATTGTGTTGCCAGATTAGATTAAATGTAACACAAGCACCAATGCCTCTCTTTTTTCTGTTCAGTCCTTCTGAAAAATTATACTAATCTCCAAACCACCTGAGAAAATAAAGCCTTTTCCTATAAGGCAGTTACCTTGAACGTTAACCCTGACCCAAAATATAATTTTCATGAAAATTACTTCTATTTATTATGAGCTAGACCAGCTATCTTCTTTCTCATTAGCTGAAAATCTCTGGACTGGCATTTGTTTTTATTCATGTATAAATTAATTCATTTTTCAATAAATATTTATTGAGTTCCTACTTTGTGCTGGGCACTAAAGTAGGCACTGACAATAAAGCAGTGAGAAAACACAGAAATCCTCTTTCTCTTGTAGTCACATTCTGGTGCAAAGGTACAGATGATACATATAGTAAATATATGGTATATTAGACAGTGATGTGCAAAAAAAGAAAAATAAAGAGAGTGCTGTGGTGGTAGGGTGGTCAGGCAAGGACTTGATGATGAGGTGACATTTAACAAGGACTGAGTAAGTGTGGGAGTGAGCCGTAGAGCAACCTGGGGAAGAGCATATTAGGTGGAGAGAATAGCCATTGAAAAATTCCAGAGGGGGGAGCATGCCTGATGTAGTATAGAAACTGCAAAGGGTCACTGTGGCTTCAGCAGTGTGGGGAGTGGGGAGAAAGGGGTTAATGAGATAATGAGGACCATGTCTAGGATTTTGAAGACCATTGTAAGAACTCTAGCTGTCACTGTGAGCAGAATGGAGGCCAACTGGAAGATGTTCAGCTGGTGAATGATGTGTGACCTCAGTTACATTTCTAAAGAATTAATCTGGCTGCTATTTGGAAAATAAATTGTAGCAGGACAAGGGTACAAGAGGAAGTCCAATTAGAAACTGTTTTACACGTTTAAGTTTTGACCTTCTGTGCACCTGTATTGTATTTTACACCTGCTGCTACCATTGCACAAAATGAGTCCTGTCCTAAGGTCAGCTTCTCTGAGACATTGTGAGGATCAGGAAGATGAAATGTGAGACAAATCTGAAATAAAGAAGTAAGGCATCCCTTTTAGGAACACAGATCCAACTAAAATACAGGATTATCAAGATTCAGAAGGAAGATAAATGATACTAAGCCCTGAAAAACAGACAAAGGGGAGACCATTCAAACATGTCTTCTCATTTGATGGTAAACCAAGGTTTTTCAGTGTAAGTCATGCACAATTTTATTCAGAAATCTCAAATGCCAGGACCCTTGTCCTCTTTGTTGAACACCTTTGGGGTATAATTTATCACTCTGGAAATGCCATCTGTTCTTCAGTGATCAGAGGATCTTTGAACTTAATACTGGTGTGCTGGGTTAATTGTGGTCTCAGTAGCCTTCAAGTGTTAATGTATCCGTTTAGAGGCCAGTCTTCCTGGGCCAGCGGTGAAAGTTTAAATATACACTAGCATGCTTACAGCAGTCAGGGGACTCAGTCCCAAATCTGTACGTTGAATTCATTATTCCAGTTGCACTGTTACTTCTTTGTGTAATATAGATATTTTCTTTGCTCAACATAGATATTTTCTTTGCTCTCTAATCTTCTGTGATGAAAAGGACCTATAATCTCTCCAGGGTTTTCGCCTTTGCTGTGGTCTAACATATGTCATTCAGGAAATCTGACCCCGTGTGTTAGGTGTTCTCTCATGGTGCACTGAATGAGCTAAATAATGTAGAACGAGTCAGACAGGAGGTTGGATAGCTCCAAATGCAGTGCAAACGAGAGAAGGAGAGAGAATTGCATTTGATTAATCGGATCACTGTGAACTTTGGCTAAAAGAAACCCCGAAACGTGACGTATTACCAGGCATAGAGAGAAAATGCAAAATGAGAATGAAAACAGAGGATACTATTTAAAGGGAAATAGTTCTGCAATATGGGAAACTCAGATTCTTTCTTTTCCTGAGGTAAATTGGAAGAAATCCTACACACGTCATGGGAAGCTATCATTCAGATTTGGTACAGATTGATTTTCTCATTTGATTTCTTAAGGAAACTACTGATGATGTTCCTATTGAATGCTTGCATGTTGATTGCTAAGTCATTTGTATTCATATTGAAAATGATATTTACTCTACAATGGTAAGTGACATGCCATCAGAAAGAAAAAGGGCAAAGAGTTAAGTAATAATTATGTAGCAGCAAGAATACAGGGAAGTTAATGAAAAAGTCCCTAGGTGTGGGATACAGACAGTGTACCAGCTTTTCAGGATGTTGCATGTTACTGATACACCTCTTCCTCGAGAACATTCATGGTAGTGCTGGTGATGCTATGAATATCAAACTTTATTTGACAGTTCAGGAATCAAGCTGGGAGATGGTGTTATATTTAAAATCACTGAATAATGAGAAATTTTAAATAAGCAAAATGTTTAGGGATAATATTATGCTTTGAAAAATTATATGATTTTTAGGAAAAATGCTTTGAGTACATTTATATATTAAAAACTCATTACTCACCTTTTTAAAAATTATAGGAGTAGTGGCTGGGTGCGGTGGACCACACCTGTAATGCCAGCACTTTGGGAGGCCTAGGCGGGCAGATCACGAGGTCAAGAGATCGAGACCATCCTGGCCAACATGGTGAAACCTTGACTCTACTGAAAATACAAAAATTAGCTGGACATGGTGGCGCTCACCTATAGTCCCAGCTACTTGGGAGGCTGAGGCAGGAGAATCACTTAAACCCAGGAGGCAGAGGTTGTAGTGAGCTGAGATTGAGCCACTGTACTCCAGCCTGGCAACAGAGCGAGACTCTGTTCCAAAAAAAAATACAAATAAAAAAAAAGGAGTTGCTTGTGAATTGAGTGGAGTTTTCCTATAAGAATAAATGATCTGTTTCCTCAGGCCAGGCTACCATCTGTGAATGATATTCATTTTTGTCTACTTGAAGTTTAAATATGACTATTTTTAAATAGCTTTTTTATTAGACTCTTACTAAAAGAAATGGAAAATAATGAGCAGTTACAACAAATTGCAAAGATTTTCTAAATACTCCTAGATATATATTTTTATGTGACTAATGAATAGTTGATGAGTACATTTTTCATCTTTTTTTAGAGCTATTAGAGAGATTTAAAACACTTCACATTATTTAAAACATTTCTGGTGTCCGTGAACTGTGTCTCCATTTTGAGGGTTAACGTGGCACAAAATATAGAATTATGGGTGGTGGAATACTAAGGTTATCACAAACTAGAACCAACCAATAATTTATGTAATTTTTAAACTGATTTGCCTTTCTGTAATATCATAGTACCAGATTTACATGTACAACAAAACAGAGGAGTATGACTATACATTTTAAATATAAGCATTGCTTGTTTGGAGATTAAACTTTTGAGCTGCTCTGAATTCCAAGGCTTTTTGGAGGGCAGAAATTGTGGCTGGCATAATTTTTGTGTGCAGTGCCTACCTAGCATGATACATTTGGGTGGTGTTAATGAGTAAATCGGAAAAGCAAAGCACTCTTAATTAAGAGTAATTACTACTCTTAATTTTGAACATAATTAATTCTCATAAATCAGTCCACAATTTTGCCTGCTCACGTTTTTTCTAGGATGGTAGAAAATACCAGAGAAATTCAAGGAAAGGAAATTTAGAATTTTTAGTATTCCTATAAATAGTAGATTTCAAAAGAGAATTTTGAGTAATTGGGTCGAAAGCAAAGTCTTTTCTTCCATTTTAATAAATTCAGTTGAAGGCAGGCATGTACTTTATGGGATGGAACATCAGTGTTCTGTGGGAAAATATAAAAGAAGGCAGTTTCTTAAAATAAGAGAACATGTGGTTAGACAGTTAAGAAGTTTCTTGATGGTTTTCAGACCTGTGATATATAACTAATGTTGTTATGTCTTTAGAAAGAATATATTAAAAAGGGGAAAAGTAATTAAAACTTATCTGATCACAAAACTCTTTTTGAAGGTGACATGCCTATTAATCTCTCAGTGGACCTCTGAAACAGCCTGGGTGATGCGGTGTTGCTTCAGTGAAACAAACACTGCCTAGAGAACCAGATCAATACTGCTGAAAATTACAGCTTGTTTACCAGCTATATAACCTCGGGCAGTCTGAGCTCTAATTTTCTTATGTGTAAATGAGTTTATAATGCTTCCCTTGAAATGTTGTGAAGACTGTGATGTAATACGAAGCACCCAGAATAGTTACTGGCACATATGAAGCACTCAATAAAAACTAAACTTATGTTAAGAATGAAATATAAAAAATAATATTGATATAAGTGACTCATTGTGGTGTTTAAGTGAGATGTAAAAGTACTTAGCACAGGGCCTTGTCCAAAGAATTAACTCAGCAAATTCTACCTTCCTTTTTGAAAAAATTTCAACTTCCATTTTAGATTCAGGGGATGCATGTGCAGGATTGTTACATTGGTATATTGTGTGATGCTGAGGTTTGGAGTATGGTGGATCCCATCTCGCAGGTAATGAGCATAGTACCCAATAGGTAGTTTTCCAGCTCTACCCTTATCCCCTGCTTTTGGAGTCCACAGTGTTTATTATTCCCATCTTTGGGTCCATGTGTATGCATTGTTTAGCTCCCACTTATAAGTGAGAACATGAAGTATTTGGTTTTCTGTTCCTGCATTAATTCACTTAGGATAAATGACCTCCAGCTGCATCCATATTGCTGCAAAGGACATGATTTCATTTTTTTATGGCTGCATAGTGTTCCATAGTGTATATGTACCACGTTTTCTTTATTCATTTCACTGTGAATGGGCACCTACATTGATTTCATGTCTTTGCTATTGTGAATAGTGCTGTGATGAACGTATGAATGGATGTGTCTTTCTGGTAGAACAATTTATTTTCCTTTGGGTATATGCCCAGTAATGAGATTGTGGATTGAATGAGAGTTTTGTTTTAAGATCTTTGAGAAATTTCCACAGTGGCTGACCTAATTTACATTCTACCAACAGTGTATAAGTGTTCCCTTTTCTCTGCAGCCTCATCGGAAGCATTGCTTTTTGACTTGTTGATGATAGGCATTCTAAGTATTGTGAGATGGTGGCTCATCATAGTTTTTGTTTGCATTTTTCTATGATTAGTGACATTGAGAAATTTTTTAAAGAATTAATTTAGTAAATATCAGCTCCTTTACTTTTTTACATCTCTTCACCTTTACATTATGTGTAAGTTAGTAAGCACTGTGTTGGAAATCCAGATCTTTTGAGTTATAATATGATGTTTAAAGCAACTTTTAAAAATTATACTTATCCATTGAAATGGTTGATTCATTCATCTTTTTCGTACATACTTAGTACTTTCTGTGTATCAGGTACTGTCTAGCTTCTAGAATCTAAAGTTGTATAATTATCAGATAGAGTGAGCACCCAAATAAATGAATGATTATAAATCAGTGTGTTAAAACAATAATTGATATGTATACAGTCTGCTTTGGACACATGGATACACCTATATCAGATTGGGGGTAAAGGAGTTGAACCATAATCAGAATTTTGATGGATAAGTAGGCCATAACTAAACAGAAAATCAGAAGGAAGACCTTCCAGGCATAACATAGCATAGCATGACTCATTCTGGAGAAAAACTATTGACGTTTTAAGTCACGAGAGGGAAAATGATTGCTTGTGACAACACTGAAAAGGCAACAGAACTGGATAAGCCCTCATGAGAGCTTCAAATTTCTCCTGAAAGCTGTGAGGGACCATAAGGATATTAAAGCAGAAAAGGGCATAAACCAAAATATGGGGCCAGCCTGGAGTCAGAGACTGGTCAGGGTGTTTTCCATGGAAGCTAAGGGTACTTCCATTGAAATAGAATTGTATTCCATTTTAAGAGGAAAAAACTCAAGCAAGTGCTGCTAAACCCACAAGAGTCTCTTTGAATTTACCTGTAAACTTTGAGGTGGTCCAATGGCTTGGACTAGTCTATATGGCAATTTGCAGTGATCAAAATGGAACAGTTGAATTAGACTGTTGAATTGTTAAGTGGTAAATGTTTTCAAGATTCAACAGCTAAATGCTTGGAAACCTGCCTAGAGTATCCCTGTAAGCCCTCTACCTGATAAAGAGTTATCTATTTTTATGTAACTCCTTAAGAGTTAAGAATAACTTTTTATTTTCTCCAGTTAAGCACATTTGACTTACTTTTTATTTTTATTTTATGGTTTTTTTTTTCTTTCTTCTTTTTTTTGATGCAGAGCCTTTCTCTGTCTCCCAGGCTGGAGTGCAGTGGTCTGATCACTGCTCACTGCAACCTCCACCTCCTGGGCTCAAAGCAATCCTCCCACCTCAGCCTCCTGAGTAGCAGGGGCCACAGGCTTGTGCCACCATGCCTGGTTAATTTTCATATTTTTGGTAGAGATGGGGTTTTGCTGTGTTGCCGAGGCTGGTCTTGAACTCCTGGTCTTGAACTCCTGGTCTCAAGCAATCTGCTCTCTTTGGCTTCCCAAAATGCTGAGATTACAGGTGTCAGCCATGGCGCCCAACTTTATTTTTTTAAGTTACTTTACCTACATATTTTTTTCTATTGAACTACAGCTAACAGTGAATTCAAATGAGAAAATAAAATTGAACTCTATATTTTCAATTACACCCACGTCAATTAATTGTAGGTTAACAACCACTTAAATGCAGTAGAGGAGCTAAATTTTAGGAACTCTAGGGGAAATCCTTCAGCAAAGAGAATAATTATGTTTTTAGTAAAATTACTTTCTAATTTATTTGCTTTATATGCATTCATTTTATACTACATGATTCTCTAAAGCCAGGCACACTTATATTTAGCAAATTTAGAAGGTGGAATTATGTATGGGCTTAACCTAAAACAGTGTTGCCTACTGTATTCATCTATTCTCACACTGCTATAAAGAACTACCTAAGACTGGGTAATTTATAAAGAAAAGAGTTTGATTTACTCACAGTTCCAGAGGCTGATCAGGGAGCAAGGCTAGGAGGCCTCAGGAAACTTACAATATGGCAGAAGATGAAGGGGAAGCAAGGCACATCTTACACGGTGGCAGGAGAAAGAGAGACAGGAGGTGCCACACTTAAACCATCAAATATTATAAGCTCTCACTATCACAGAACAACATGGGGGAACCTGCCCCTATTATCCACTCACCTCCCACCAGACCCCTCCCTCAACACATGATAATTACTATTTGGTTTACAATTCTAGATGAGATTTGTGTGGGAACACAGAGCCAAACCATATCACCTACTAAGGCAATTATAGATGTGTAAACATTTCCAGAAACCAGTAAATACTTCTTTATTGAACTAGTCAAAAATCCATAGAGCCCAACAGAGTATATTTGTCACTGCCAAACACTGAGAAGAAGCCAAGTTTTAGACTGTGCAAGAGCTCATTTTGACGACCATTAAGTTACATTCCTATGTGTAGTTCTGTTGTGAAAAATACTTTTGTTAGCTCAAAGAAGACTCATTGCTTTAATTATCCTTATGAGAAAAATTATCCTTATGAGAAAAAATTGTGCCTGAGACCAGGTCCCTGTGATGAAAATAAAAACCAGTAAAATAGTAACACCTGGACAGATTCAAATATATGATCTCTTACTGTTAGTCCCTGATAGGTACAGGCAGCAGAAAACTTTATTCCAATCAACAACTTTTTTATTTATAAACATCCAAGACTAAAAAATGTATTCTTTTTTTGCGCACTGTGAACATTTTCCTCCTCTTGAGACGTGAGCCATAGCACGTGCAGTATGAATGAAATGACCGTACACCCTACTTTGGTAAGGACAAATGTATATAACATTTGAAGAATGACATTACTTCTTCCTTTGTATGCTATATAATAGAACCGCATACATCCTGCTCCAGCAGAACACACACTTAAAAGTCAGTCTTCTATGAATCATAACATATTTGCTCTGTTTAGCATGAAGCTATGTATCAGGAGGGTGCTAAAGAAGTGTGGTGCACTTGCCTCAAATTTGGGACAGCAAAACAAACTCTTTCTGATTATGAGATTATTTCCTTGAAAAGTCATGCAAAAGATTTTTTAGGAGAAAAAAGATCAAGGAAGGACACATTCTTATTCAGTGTAAAAGCTACTTAGTACTTAGAAGCTAGTTAAAGGGAGATGGCTCAGGCTGTCAGTTCAGTAGACCTAAAATTATCCTGAGAGTTGATTTCAGGAAGGGATGTTAGCTTGCTCCTAAGATCCTCCTCCCTGTCAGAAATGCAGCTTCCTCTTTGATTGCATAGTTGACTCAACAAAGGCAAGGTTTCCCATGCTGAAGACAGATGGGAAAATTCCAAGGTTGGAGGTTGACTGGCAAGAAGCAGGCAGCTAATCTAACAGATAGTGTCTTGAGACAACCCCACCTACAAAACCACAGCATGGGGGCTAGGCATCATCTAAAATCTGCAGGTCCATCGCTCTTGGAACATTCCGTGCCTGAGATCACAGCTACCCAAAGCAAGCCCTGTTGTGCCAATCACAGTGAATTAGTCAGATGGCTAAGACTTCCCTCTTAAATAGTGTAGTAATTTAATTTTCTTTTGATAATTAGAACATTGAAGAAAATAAATCTCTTAACTGTAGTCCTCAATTAATTCAAATATAAGTGCAGATTATAGCATAGATGAAGTTATCATATTAAAAGATAATCAAGTTATAAAATTAGTATTTCGATCAAGGCTATTTGTGTCAACTAATTAAAAGTTATCTTTTGAATTACCATATCTGCCGAATCAGCTTTCAGTAAATAATGCTAATACACTTCACATAAAATAGTTCTATTTAAAGCAAAATATTTCTTAAATATATGAATTATTCAGACTTGGTTGTGGATGGTATGCAAAGAAACATCCTAATCACAACTAATCTCACAATTAATCTTTATTTTCGTTATGTAGCACAAAACTGCATTCACTTCTTAACTGCACATTTTTATTGAGAGTGCTACTCGCTTTTGCTCTCTGGTCAGTGACCCTGGCAATACAGTACTTATTAAGAATTAGTTCTTATCAGGTTCCTGCCTAGGTTCCTCCTCTAATGGGGAGGACAGATACCTACCAATAAGAAGACAATCTGAGAAATGCCATAAAAGGGCTATGCATAAAGCTCCATGAAGTCCTGAGAAGAGCTAGCACCTGCTTCACAGAGGAGTGACATTTGACTTCAGTCTAACAGTGTGACAAGGGAGGCAGTCCAGATAGAGAGAAAAGCAAATCCAAATGAGTGGAGGCAGAAATGGGCATGACTGACCCAGAGAAAGATAAAGCCTACAGTGTGGTTATGTGTATTGTTTATTTCTGTCATACCCTTGTCCCATGTTACCCCTACCACAAACGGGGATGTGAACTCTGTAAGGGCAAGAAATTTTGTCTGTTTTGTTAGTCAATGTATGCCAAATTGTTGGAACAGTATTTAGCACATGGCAAGGGCTCAATAAATACTTGTAAAATGAGTGTATGTGTGTGTGTGTGAGTTATAACTGTGTGACTTGGGACTTGGGCATATCCAGGGTATAAACAAGGGCTCAATGAATACTTGTGAAATGTGTGTGTGTGTGTGTGTGTGTGTGTGTGTGTGTGTGTGTTATAACTCTGTGACTTGGGACTTGGGCATATCCAGGAGCTCAAGTGACTTTGTAGAAATGACATCCGACAAGCCTTTGTCTTTGACCCTTTTACCTCCTTGAGAATACTTGTCCTAAAGGAAGATTTTATTTGCAAACTAAGAATAACTCTGTGAACTTTATTCTGACAGCAGCAAAGTTTCAAAGCCCTGAAAGATCTCATTGTCATTGGGCAGTGTCATAAGCTGCAGGCAGGAAAAGTCAAGTTTAGGTTTGTGTCCACAGCGCATTTAAGCCAGATAATAAATATTCAGACTCTGTGACATTTTAGAAACCTTAGTTCAAGGAGATTTAGTGTTAGGCCTCTGGTGTTTTATTGATTTCCAAATAAGCCACAGGAATGCCCTGAAGCCTTTCCTAAAAGTGGGGTCATGATGGCTCAGTAAATAGTCAAAGCTTTACTGAAGTCGATACAGGCTTTGGTAGGCATTGTTTTTTAGTAAAAATCTAGCAAAATTCCAGTCACATCATCAAAAATCACATTCTAAGATACAAAGGGCCAAATGTTAGAATTGGAATTATAATTCACATTTTAAGGTACCATCAGGTAGCCTCACAATGCCTACTGTTCCTTAAAAACAAGACAATGAAAGTAGAAAATTATGTATACATGTCTTATTCTGACTTACTATTTGGTAAAGTTCAGGATAGGTGACATATTTTGAAGTTGCCATGTCATGTTTTTTTGCTCTTCTCCCCCTCAAAAAAACTCAAAATAAATTTTAAAAATATTATGTTGTTTTAAAAAAACTATTTTAAATATCTTCTCTATGCCAGTTTAGGGTATCTTATGCCTACTAATTTATTCTTTGTAACAATCTGTTAGATTGAAATTCTTATCCCTGTATTGCATATTAAAAACGAGGCTGTGATGGTGTCAGCTTTTTCATTTGCATGAAACAAATATTGAACAGAATCTGAATGAAAACTCATTCTAAAACTCTTTCTACTGTATGATAAATACATACAATTTGTATAATTATTGATTTCTTGATTGTTAGTAGCAGTGATTTTAATTTTTAAGTTGTTATTTATAAAGTTTATAAATATTTAAATTTTAATGAATATGTTTAAATTCTCTTGTGATCTTTAAAAACAGAAAAATATTTATTTCCAGTTTATCAGAGCTATTTGGTGCTCTCAACTAAAAAGATTCTGACTGCTTACAAATGCAAGTCAAAAAAATTTTATGGCACTCATACTATGGGCAAGGAGGACTATATAAGATACGCCGTGTGCTGAAACTGTTGTAAATAAGTGAAGTATCTTCAAGGACCTTCTGATTACATTTGGCTAATGAAATATACATGCTCAATATCTAGTCAATGCATGTCAATCAGTTGTTCAGAAAAGATCTATTTTAACTGTTTTTTCCTCTCTTTTTTTTTTGAGACAGCATTTTGCTCTTGTTGCACAAGCTGGAGTTCAATGGTGGATCTCGGCTCAGTGCAACCTCCACCTCCCAGGTTCAAGCAATTCTCCTGCCTCAGCCTCCCAAGTAGCTGGGATTACAGGTGTCTGCCATTATGCCCGGCTAATTTTTGTATTTTTAGTAGAGGCAGGGTTTTACCATATTGACCAAGCTGGTCTCGAACTCCTGACCTCAGGTGATCTGCCCACCTTGGCCTCCCAAAGTGCTGGGATTACAGGCATGAGCCACCACACCTGGCCTTTAACTTTTCATTACTTTGATTAATTCAAAGTTACTGATTCTTTCCATTCATCGACCTTACCATGGAAACTCACTATATCAATTTGTAATACCAGTCTGGCAACACCAGACTATATAAGTGTCTGTGTATATTTAGAATGCAATGATACTTTTCTCCTTTGTCACTAGTCAGTGCAGACTGCATATGAGATGGGTAGCCACACAGAATATGATGGAGGATAGGGAGTGAACACAGAAACAGAAGTTACGTAAAAAGATCCAGGAAAGTGAGAACTACTCATTGGCAAAAATGGCCCTCTTTATGGGCTGCCCAACATCAAAAATGTATTTGAAAGAAAGAAAAGTATACCATAGTAAATACTCAGAAAATATAAAGTAACCTATTTTGTCATCAGGGAGTGACATGGCTGGATTTATAATTTAAAAAGATGGTCACAGAGATAAAAGTCAAGGCAGGGGAACTTTTACAAGGCTGTAGCAGTAACCTAGGAAAGAGGTGATAAAGACATGAATGAGGGCATCCATTGCCAGAAAAAGAGAAAACTAATTCAAAAAGGCAAAAGAAGTGGGATACTCCAGGGTAGGTAATGACTTGGGCAGCTATTCACTTGTTTATGACGCTGGCAGGGTTTGGGCTGGCCACTAGCTGATAAAACAGATTGCCCACAGTTGTGAAGGAGTCTTATTTGCTTCTATTAGTAGTGGTAGTGGTGATTAGATGTGGAAGGCAAGAATGATTCTCAAGTTGCTAGCTTGATTTACTGTGTGGATTGAGAGAGAGAGAGAAGAGAGAGAGAGAGAGAGAGAATGTGTGTCCACTATCTAGCATTGTGCCTGTCACTGAAACACAGTAATATGTATTTTTAAATAAATATCTGAAACTAATAGCTGACCCATTTAGAGTGCCTCTGAGGTGCTTTATTCATGTGTCTTTTTATTATTAATGTGCATATGCAGAGTCATTCAAGGACGTGTCTCTACGAAGTGATGAAGCTGGGTACAAATCTGCATGTAACAGGCCTCAATGCCCGTATCAATAACATCATGCTGAGTGAAAGGAATGATAAATCTAGTTGTGGTAGAAAGTTTAGGGCTGGCTTAGTTAGGAAGTTCGTACTTGTCAATAATGTATAAGATATGTGGTAGCTTGAACTGTAATTTATTGTCTGTTTCACAGCTAAATGAATTGGAGAGGGTGAAAACAAAACTTATTGTTTAAATCCAAGTACTAAAGAACACTCCAGATACCCACCCTTGGGTAAACATTACCCCATTGGCAAGAAGTTTGTTATTCTAGCTAACCTAAACTCTTAGTGCTGACATTTAAACACATGTTCTCTTGTTTGCTCCTCATTGAAAAAGCAAACGCAAGTCTCCTGCACAATAGCCTTTCGTATTTCTGTAACCTTTTGTTAATTTAGAAGAATACATATCATATGTACTATTAGCTAACGGGATAACATAATGAGCTGAGGATGCTGTTTCTTGGATAACAGACAATTGCTGAAGAATATTGTTTCTATGTTTCTTATCCTTGGCCAGTTTGACTTTCTACATTGAATGGCTTTAGATTCGATTGAGTGTCGCTGCATAACCTTGAAATTGACATTGATGTTTTCACCCTTATTTTTACTCCCAGTCTTCTCTCTACTTCACTTTATGCTTATTTTACCACCAGCATTTTTTGCCAACAAACAATCCAGAAGAAAAAGGAAGATGAGATTGCAGTTTGTTCCCTACTTTTCACTCTGGTGAAAGTGTTCTGTACCTAGCTTTCCTAGGTAACTTTAAAAACAAACAAAAATCTATCTTAAGTGCATTTATTAGTTTGATTTACTAAGACTGGCCTTGGGTAGCTTTAGTAGTTAAGTTCCCTTCTTTAAAAAAAGAGGAGAAAAAAAGATAGAGCGAAGACTTCTACTTTAAAACTAAATGACTAGATTAAGTGCTGTATTTTTTTCAGATTTCAATATATTATTATTTACTCAGGCAAGTAAGATGATTCCTCAAAAAAGGGCTTGAAAAATCAGTAAATAATATGTTATCCCTAACAAGCCAAAAAGCAGTTGGCTCTGCTTCTTTCTTTTTGGCTTTATTTTGAATGTTTTTGAAATAAATGTAATTCACAGAGCACCAGCCTCCTTCCTGTCGGTCGTCACAGGGTTTTTTGGTGTGTTTGTTGCCTCCTAAATGATAGTAAAACTTCGTTCTTTCTGTACCTAATTTTTTTCCTGAACATTTGGGCATTTCTTGGAAATAGGTTAGAGTTTATCATTTGGACTTATTGTTGTTTGGACTTACAGTAATTTGTTTAGATTTTTAATACAAAACATATATAGACAGTGATCTTTAATAATTTTATAAATGAGACATTAAAGGAAATTGCTCCCATATTTAAGTTACATTTTTTAGTAAGCATTCTCTTATTTAATTCAGTTTTAATTGCATTATTAATTATCATGAACAAAATATTGCTAGGGAGAAAGCTGAAGAGATTATCTAATTGCAGCTTTTACTGCTTTGAATGATAAAGTACCTTTGATTTGGTGCTGAGCCAGGAGGGCTTGATTGATAATATCTGTCTCAGATGTCACCCTGGGAGAAAAGAATAAAACCTCAGTAGAATTGGTGCATTGCAGCTGTCTCCGCTGCTCCAATTTCTCTGCCCCATTGACGTCATTGGGAGGTTTCAAGCCAGTCCAGGGTGTCTAGTAAACCTGCACGTAAATGAAATGAAGAAACAGAAAAACACTGATTCATAGCCCCACTCTCACTCCAAAGAGGTGGCTGTTACAGCCTCTCAGATAATGGGCAGATGTTTTCTCCTTTACTGAATTTTAAAAAGAGAAAAAAGTATAATCAGCTATCCAGAAATGTGGGAAAGCCTCAGACAAGGAATGTGAATTGTGTAAGCTCTTCTGAAATCAGATTATATCACAATGAGCCACATTTGTCCAAGGTTCTCAGATATCATAACCTGTATCCAGCTTGTCTTTAAAATCAGGAATATCTGAAGCAGAACGTGGCATGGGAAACAGCTTTCTTTGGAGACAAGACTGCTCTCACCATCAGGCCAGTTCCTGGTACCATTTCCTCCCCTTCTTCATAGGCAGCCTTTTGTGCTGAGTTCTAAATGAGCAGCCCCCATAGACGATGATAGGAACACAGAGTAGTATTTTTCAGTAAGATTTTTTTTTTGTTTCCTTGCTTGGAGATATATGTTTTTTTTTAAGTCTTTTTTATCAGCCCAATACGTTAAATACATGATAAATTCTAATCCTCAAAATAGTATCACAAAGAACCATTTCTAAATGCTATCACATAACAATTTAGGGATCTGGCTGAGCATTAATCATAAAATATGTTCTGATGCTAATTTTTCATCTGCTGGGCAATTTGGCTACTGGGAGCAAGAGAATGTTCTCCTTTTCCCCTCTCCTCATTTACCAAGAGATGTGACAGGAAGGACTCATAATAACCAAGTAGCTTTCATTTCTTATTTATCCTACAAGCTTCATAAAATACAGTTGAAAAATACCTGAATCTTTATAGTGTTTTAAAGTTGGCAAAGCACTATCACTTTCATTTTCCCAGTTATATTTGTTAGACAAAACTGTAAGGCAGATATTATCATTATCACCCTGCTTTCCAATCCTGTGACCTATCTTTTGAAATCACTTCAACTTAGCAGAGATGTATTGACCATTTATTACATGTGGTAAATTTTTTAAGGTAAAAGATAAATACGACATAGCTGTCAGCCTTAGTAAGCGTAGAGAACTGAGGACAAAACAAGCATCCACATGTACCTAAATCACAATGCAGAATAAGATAGATGCATAAGGCAAAGTGCTAGCATCTGACAGTGGGTCTTGAATGAAGGGGAATTTCAGAGCAATATTCAAAGACTGATAATATTTCATTAGGTAAAGATGATGGATGTGGACATCGGGGGTCAAGGGACCTGCACGAACAGAGTCAAATGGGCAAGATGATCTGAGGGATGATGGGAATGACACAGAGGATGTTTCGAAACTGAAGGCAAAGATCTGATGAAAGGTAGGTTAGGCTATTAGTGGCTGACCCCAAATGCCAGGGTGAGAAGCTTGTAATAATAATGAGACATTTAAATGCTGAAGCTAGGAAGTAAAACAAATCTGTCCTTTAGTGAAATCCGCCCAGCAGTCAAGTGTAAGGTACATGAGAGAAAAGAAAATCTGGCTCATGGTGCCAGTTAGGAGGTTCCATAGAAATCCAGGTAGGGAGGTTTGAAGACACAGAATCATAGGAATTTATTTGTTTAAAAGGATTTATTGAGCATCTACTATCTGCCAGCCCCTACTGCAGATATCAGAATACGGCGATTGTAGACAAACTCTCTGCCTTTGTAGGTCTTTCATTTTAGTAAGGAAGAAATGAAAAGCAAAGGAAAATTTTACCAAATGCTGTGGGTTAGAACTAACAGCACTTAGTAACAGGTGGTTCTGAATGGAAGAAGATTCAGGATTAACTTGGGAATTTCTCTCTTTGAGAGAACATATCCCTTAACATGTTAGCTAAAAGTGCACTTACTCTATAAAGTTAATTTTCTTTAGGTGCTACAGTAACACTTCACATGGACACCACAGAGCTCAAATATAATGAGGTGTAGAAACACACTTGGCAAAGCACAAAGTGCTACATAAATATTATCATTATTAGTTGTGAATGGTTTTTTTTTAGTGTATTGTTATAATAACAAAATAGTAATACTTCCAAGTTTTTAACTGGGTAAATTGTTTCTCATTTTAGTTATTTGAAAGCAAAGAGTTGAAATATATGTATATTCATTATGTGTCTTTAAATAATCTCAGAAAAGTTCGGAACTTACCTTACCATACAATCTTTTTATTTTGTTGCTGTGATTTTTGCTTACGTGTTAGTAGAGTATACACTATGCAAAAGGGTATGTATTATTTAGGGAGCTCCTACAACTTGCATCTAGGACTACAGTGCCTAATGGTGAAGGGGTCAATTCAGTAAAGAATGTGCTTTATGTATTGATAAATTTTGTGAGCTACATCCTCATAAGCACTTAATGCTTTAAACACCTAATCATCGTCTTTGAGGTTATTTGTATGATTTATTAAAGAGTTTAAGTTACTTCTCCTATACATTCACAAGTCTCATAACATTTAAAAGACTGATCTGTTGCTCCTGTTATTAGCAAGATTCTTCTTGCAACATAGATTTAAAAATTAGCAGAAGTAAAATCTTAATTCACATCAAAGTAAATGTGAGCCACATAATCAGATTACTATCCAGTCAATAGGCTACACCAGGGGTATCAGTCATGATGCTACTTATGTGTCTGCCTTTTTGTCAAGTTAAGAATAAGAATCCACAGGCAAGTAGAAGGGAAGAATCGAGAACATTACCTGGATAATTGTCTTTAAAGAATATTAGTCCATTTTCATGCTGCTGATAAAGACATACCTGAGACTGGGTAATTTCTAAAGAAAAAGAGGGTTAATGGACTCACAGTTCCACATGGCTGGGGAGACCTCACCATCATGGTGGAAGGTGAAAGGCACGTCTTACATAGCAGCAGGCAAGTGGGAATGAGAACCAAGCAAAAGGGAAAACCCTTATAAAACCATCAGATCTTGTGAGACTTCATCACCACCCCGGGAACAGTATGGGGGAAACCACCCCCATGATTTCAATTATCTCCCACCAGGTCCCTCCTACAACACATAGGAATTATGGGAGCTACAATTCAAGATGAGATTTGGGTGGGACACAGCCAAACGATATCAGGAGTCTTTATAGAAAAAAATAAGATGATAATAAAATGAACTTCTTACATTGATAACTATCTCTGACAAATTGTAAATGTACTAAAAAAAAGGCTTACTTAGTAAGTACTTACTAATATATACATGTATGTGTAGGGCCTTGTGTCCAAAATTGTTCTCTCTCTCTCTCTCTCTCTCTGTATACATTGAAGACTCTTTTGTGATGCTTTCTGCCCAACTGAAGATCAGACAGATAAGCAAATGATTTCATCAGTGACTTCTTTTTGCCTGTAAAATTTTAGTTTAAAAACACCGTTTGATAATCATAATCCCCTGTTGTCTTTTTGCTTAGAATTTAGACTCAACTGAACTGATCACAATCTCTGACCCCCCTTCTCAGTTCTGCTCACTGCCCTCCTGCATTCTCCTAGCTCTTTTCACTCTACTGTCCTTGGTGTTTGCTTATCCATATCATATTGAGCTTATCTATTTATATGATTCTTTCACCTTTTAGCTATAAAAAACCTTGAAGAGCATGACTGTTTCCTTCATATTTGTACCCATTACACCTAGTAGAGTCTCTGTCATCTGTGAGGGTTTCAAGAAATATAGGAAATATCTTTTAGAGTGAACGTTCTTTTGACAATGGAAACATGGCTTTCATGGCTTCTGGGGAACCTTTTATTATCCTGAAAAAGATCCCCTCTATCCCTTATGCCAAATACAAAGGCTGTATCTCTCATCAACTCTTAGGGTAATTTTCTGTGTCTTGAGACACATGGCAATTAACAGTAATAGCAGCAGCAGCAGCAGTTCACTGAGCACTTGGTGTTTGCCAGGCCTGGATTAAGCACCTAACATGTAATAATACCTCAGTCAATCTACATTTTGCAGATGAAGAAACAAAAAGTTTAAGGTACTTGCCCGAAGTCACACAAATATAAAGACTTGGTAAAGTCAAGATTAACCCAAATTTTTATGCTTTTAAAGCTTACTTTTAACAGTTATGAGGAATTGCTAAGTTGACACATAACAAATCCATTAAAAAGATGGGGATTTTATTTGTTCACAGAGCTGAAATACGTCTGTCAGTGTGGGAGGGTACCTGACTTCATGATCACATATGGAAAGAAAGTAAGATGTTTCCACAAGAAAGGAATTTCATGTTGTTTGTTTTGTCCTTTAAACATCTGGGTATATTTTGAAGCATCGTTTTTTAAACTGCCTTTGGTTTGAGTCTTTGAAAATGAAAAATATGTTTTATGAAGCAGTCACTGTACAGGGAGCCAGAAGACTTGAATTCTAATCTCAGCTTTGGATTTTACTAAACCAGATTCCTGAAACATCCTGGGCTATTTATTGGATGTCAAATCAATGATGGAATGATATTATAGGTTCACCATATCCCATTCTTTCCTGTTCCTCTAAAGTGTTTCACTTACTTCTGAGAGACCACTGAAGACTAATTTCAAATTATTTTGGTGAGAAAAAGCCTGAAACTTGTGAGGGATGCTTCAGGGAAATGTTACCATCTTGGAGCTTTAAAAAATTATCTCCACTGGGTTCTCTGTGGTTTGGGATTATTTTGAAGCTTAATGAGGAAACGGACAACAGTTTTCAAAATGTTAGCAAGTTCCTACATTTGACCTTTTAACATTTAGAAATATTGGTCAAGGTATCTTTAAATTCTTTAAATTGTAGCTGACCTTTGGAGAAAAAAAACATAAATTGAGGTTATTACCTAGATGTACTACTTATATGGAACTATTAGCAAAGTAAAAGTGGGACTTTACGTACACCATGGAAAATGCTTTTAGTGACTGAAATCATTATAGTGATAGAGTCATTGAGCTGGAAAGAAACTTGGGAAGCCATCTAGTGCACCTTTCTGTCTGTGGCCGTGTCACATTTAAACCGTAAAAAGAGATTCGAAATCTTTTTTTTTTTTTTTTTTTTAGGGAGATCCCACATCTTATCTTGGTATCTTGTTCCAGTAACTGACAATCTCACCTGTCAGCAAGTCATTTTTCACAGCTAACCCAATTCCCTAGGGCTGCAGTTGGAACTCATTTTATTCTGTTCTTAGAGGTGGAAAACAGCTGGTATAATAACTCGTCATGCACATTAAGGTTGCTATCAAGATGTTATTCAGTTCTCATCCTCATTCCCTGAACCTTTCTTCACAATTTCTTTGTGTCTAACCTTTTAGTAACCTGCCTTTCGCACGTATGGCTCTAACCAAGTCTTCATCTTCTCAATTGTGAGACTCACAATAATATCATAATATTAGTTATTACACTCTATGAATTGCTTAGTTGACTATCTTATGTGAACATGATAACTTGGATGCTGTTTCTGATTAACAGAACATATAATAAGAACTTTTCCTTTAAACAATAGAAACAGAAAGCATTGTATTGACAGCAAGAGAGATTACAAGAGTGTCCATTGCCTTAAAATTCCCCAATTTATAAAAATCATGAATTAAAATGAATAAATTAAGGAAGATAATTTAAAAATGTATATGACTACTTTCCATCACATTTCTACTCCCATGCTGAGCAGAAGGTTAATGATGTAAGATAAGTTTTGGTATCAACTCCAATTTCTTACTGCATGTAACTGGACTTAATGAGCAAGTATGTTCCAATTTCTAAACTTTATTTACCTAACCTTATAGAATATGAAAATAATAAAAATGGTGAGTTTCTTGAGGATAGGGTCATTATTATTTATTTTTGTATCTATGGTGAGTTCCTTAGGACAAGGGCCATTTCTTATTTATTTTTGTATCTCTAGGGCCTTCCCCAGCTCATAACACAGATTAGCACTCACTTATGTTTGAATTTTACTGAAAAGTTGCTTGTGAGAATTTAGTGAGATTATATATATGAAAACATTTGGTCAGCTGTTAAACTCTACATAATTGTGAGTCATTACCATTAGTAATTTTAAAAGAATAATTATTAATAATGAGTTTTTAAAAATTATACCAAACTTTGGTTTGCAGTTGTCTTTCCAGGAACATTTGTTATTCATTTGTTGCATATCATGTAAAAAGTTTTCTAAACATGAGTTTCCTAAAATTAATAAACAATGGTATGAAGCTAACCTTTGGAGTTTAATGCTTAGACTCCTGTTGAGCAATCTGAGAATAACAAATGAACTCAGATGTGACCAAGGTGACCTCCCAGAGCCAATCCAAATTCACTCTGGCACCAGATGAACAGGACTACCCTGAAAAATTTGTATTTTTCCAGGGCTTCCATGACCTTGTGTACATATCCCTATGCTGCAGAGAAAAATCAGTGATATCTTTGACTAACAATAGCACCCAAAGGTTTAAATAACATTGCTTTATTTATTAACAACATGACTAAAAGGAGTCTTTAAGTACTTGACCTTCTCCCATAGGGAACACTGCCAAAGGGCCAGAGGCATACAGGGAAAATTTTTCTGTCGTGGACTTAAAAAGCAGTGTTTATGAATAATATTTTAGAGTTTTCTAAAGAGCATCCTCCCCTGTTTTGCTATTTGGTTTACAAATACTTAAGAAAGATGAGCTTTGGAATCAAAGTGGTTCAGACTGAGATCTTAGCTCTGCCATACAAGTAGGTCCTTGAGAAAATTACTTAGCTTTTCTAACCTAAATTTTCCTTTCTGTAAAATGGAAAATATGTTACCTAGCTCATAAGATTCCTGGCATTGCTGAGTTCTTGGTATGTTCATTACCTTCTATACCTTCTGATCTTCTTCACCTATCTTGTTAGTGGCAGTTGGCTGGCTAATATGATTTACAAAACTAGTATATCCAATGTACTTCAGATCCCTGCAAGAAGCAGCTAAAACTATTTGATAAACATTTTGTTGAATTTATTTCCAAGAATGATACTGATTGCATGATAATGACCCAAAGCTATAAACCTCAGAGAATGTGTTGCTTTTTGAGGAATTAACTTAAAACAAGAAAAATACAGCTCTAAATGTCAAAATTGATTATAGCCTGCCAAGGCCAAAGAGCTTGGGAAGGAGTTTTGGAAGAGGAATTGGCAGCCCTGCATTTAGGCCCACCTGTGCCACAAATTAGATAACCTTGGACGAGTCTTTTTTTTTTCCTGAACCTTACTTGCTTCGTCTTTAAAATGAGAGGACGATGTCCTAGGCCTCTTTCTGCATCAACAATCTACAGAGCTGAGATTCAAGTATCGATACTCTCCTAAACAGATGCTGCCTAGGGCACAGAAGGGTTCAGGCTCCGTCTTGTTTTACTGTCAAAGCTTCCAACAGTGAGGACTTCTGCAGACTGCTATGGCTTTTAGGCCAGCACATTTCTGTAGAGAAAACATCAGTTGCCCCAGTGTGATGATTCTGCAGGCACTTTGGTCCCCCTAACCCTTTTTATTTTCCAGATGAAGAATATGCTATCATAGTGAGAAAGTTCGTCACTAAAAAGAAAGTAAAAATAACAAAAAAGAAACATTAACAGGAGCTCAGGATAAAGAAAATAACAAAATTGGAATGAAAACCATGGCAATTTGAAATCAGGCAAATAATTTATTTTGCTAAATCAGATTTCAAAGATTGAAGTTGGAATCTGTTTATGCTGCTGCAGTCCCTCTTGAAATTACCAAATAAGAATATCGCTCTTGGAATTTAATTTTGATGGATCTGGAAGGTATACATATTTGTGAATCTCCCACTTAAGGCCTAAATTAGATTTCTTTATTTAGAATAAAACATACATTTAAAAATATTACATTTTACATTTTATTATTTTTTTCTCCATGTTTTCTGCACTTGAAAAGGGTTCATGTCGATTTGTATGCTCAGCTTAGAGCCATATTTTTGGCTTAACAGAGGTTAATCAACTCACTTCACTAAACCAAAAAGCAAAATAACTTATAGATGTTCATGTCTCATAGCTTGCAGCAGTCTTTCCTACTGTTAGAAGGAGCAAAAAAAGCATCCAGAAACATATATCATATTTATATATATTTAAAAGGGAATATTTGGGAATGTAGTTTTTCACAATTAAACCTTTGCTGAAATACTTTACAGGTATGCAACTTAGACTACAGTGAAAAACCATCTTTGCTCTTTTCCTATGTGCTGATGAGAAAGAACATAAATCCCAAAGAGCAGTGGTTTCCTCAAAATCCCCTATCTGCATCTTGGAACTGTATTCTGTCAAAATTCATTTCTCCTCAAAGATCAAAATAAAGAAATGAACTTATTTAAGGGTAAGGCAAACAAAAAATGCATAGACAAAATTTAGAATCCCTAACACTTGGGATTTAACCTGAAAGTCTTTAAAATGCACTAGCATTTAATTTGAGAGAGGAAAAAAGAAGACCCTACTGCTGTATATTTCTGTTCAAAATTTACTGCTGTTTCTCTGGAATAGAAAAGAACCAGTTTCTGTTGAGTTGGCAAATTAATGTGCTTGAATAGAATAAAGAGAGCAGGCCAAGGAAATCACACTGCTTTTAATACTTTCTTTGCAAAGAGCTTTTTTGGACCAAGTCCATGACTGCTACAAGTAAGTACTCAGTTGCAAGAAGAATGTGAGTGGAGATCAAGTAGGCTGGGGCTTTGTGTTAATTCACTCTTAATGTTACTAATGTTAATTTGAATCTGGAGGCTTAAGAACAAACCAAGTGGCTAATATCCTGCAAGTCCCCGTTCCCTTTCCTACTGAGTCCTGGGGGCAGAAGTCATTTCTTAAACCTAATATAAAAATCTACTCTTCTGAGTGATTGCAAAATAGCTGGAGTTAAGAGTTCTACATCTTACCTTCTATTCACTTATTATGTGCACAGTTACTTTTTAAATTTTTTTTCTGTTTATAAAAGAAATGATAACCATCATGGAAAATTTATAAAAGTAACACAAAACATAAAGAAAAAATTCCTTTGTATTTGACAAAACATTCATAAAGCATAGTCAAACTAGATAAGCAAAAAGTGGCCCATTTTAAGTATAATTCATCTTAGAAAAACTACAATAGGAATACATGTGTTTCCAAAGCCTCAAAGAGGATTCGCTTGTGGCCTCTTTTGCTCCTCTCTGTACTTCTGTGCTCTTCAGTCTTTTGGTAGTTCAGCGTTTTCCAACCTATGTGACAGAAAGCATGGCCACGCCTAAGTTTTAGAATTTATGGCTCATCTATGCAGAGAAAAACTTACATATTATATTCCCTCTCCATTTCATACTTAGATTATTTAGAAAGAGACTCATGGCCCAACTTAGGTCAATAGCCCACCCTGGCCCAATCAGATATGGCACAGGCTGGGGTGGAATGGTAAAATGACAAGACATAGTTGCTTCTACTCTGCTCAAGTGGACTAGGGAATGGGGACAAACTTCCTCAAGAAACAGACTGAGCAAACTTTGTAATAAATCTCCCTTTTAAACCTGAAATTTCTTTACCTAGAGGTAACTACTGATAACCTTTTTATATATTTTTTCTTCTGATTTTCTCTGTAAGCTTATGTATTCTTTAATGCTGTTAAGGTCATTCTGTTTATAATTCTTTGAATCTTGCTTTTTCCAATCCATCTTTCATCATTAGCCCTCACCCATAGTTTACTTTTAACAATGATAACTACTAAGTAACAGCAATGACAATAGGTAGTATGTAGCAAGTGTTGTACTGCTGTTAAGAACTTTGGATTATCTTATTCACTCCCACAGTAAAATAATATATATTAACCAGTTCACAATTTGCTATGGCTTACAACACACTTTCATAGATATTCCATTTGATTATCCCAACAATATTGTGAAAGATGGCATTATAATTAACTTCTGTTTTTATATCTAAAATAGATTCTCTCTGTGCTAGAAAGGACCATTCACTGAAAGTTATACAACTAGTGAATGATTCTTTTTAGCCAGATTTTAAATCCTGTTTCCTGGAGCTCATGCCCTGTTGCCTCCCCTGGTATTTTTCTGCATTCAGGTAGACCAACTGCTCAGTTGTTCTCCAACGTTGTCATTTATGCAATCCTGTCCCTCCCCCTTCCGAGGACTTTCTAGACACTCACAGTGACTATAGGGACAAAAAGGGGAGGTGGGGAGGAGCACTGAAGCAATGTGCCAGGAATCAGGGGTTTGTACCCTGTGATCTCCCCAGACACTGGTGGAGTTGCAATGGAAATGTGGCTTCCGAATTGTCAGGCACATTCTCTTTCCTCCAGAACCTCTGCTGCTCCTCATGATGGCCTGCCACTGCTAGACACCCTCAGGCCTGCATATTTTCTCTCAGGGTCCCTTCGTCTTCTCTCTTCTTTCTTCTTTCTTCTCTCTTCTCCTCCTCCTCCTCCTCCTTCTTCTTCTTCTTCCTCTTCTTCTTCGTCTTTCTTCTTCTTTCTTCTTCTTTCTTCTTCTTCTCTTTTCTTCTTCTTCTTCTTCTTCTTCTTCTTCTTCTTTCTTCTTTCTTATTCTTCTTTCTTCTTCTTCTTCTTCACCACTTTCCTTCAGGGAAACTTGGAATATACCCTACAGGAGTGATATTCAATTATGAACTAGCTCCAGAAGATCTACCAGAAAGCTTCTGATTCACTGTCCCTGAATATTCAGCAACAGGAGGCTGTCTAGCCTGGAGCAAAGAGAGACTTTCTAAGGGGGATACAGCCTAACTCCACAGTCCAGCATTTATTTGTTTATTTATTTATTTATTATACTTTAAGTTCTGGGGTATAGGTGCAGATTGTGCAGGTTTGTTACATAGGTATACACGTGCCATAGTAGTGGTTTCCTGCATCCATTGCCCCATCATCTACATTAGTTATTTCTCCTAATACTATCTCTCCCCAATCATCCTACCCCCTGCTATTCCTCCCCTAACCCCCCAACACCAAGGCCCCAGTGTGTGGTGTTCCCCTCCCTGTATCCTTGTGTTCTCATTGTTGAACACCCACTTATGAGTAAGAACATGCAGTGTTTGGTTTTCTGTTGTTGTATCATTTTGCTGAGAATGATGGTTTCCAGTTTCATCCATGTGTCTGCAAAGGACATGAACTCATCCTTTTTTATGGCTGCATAGTATTCCACGGTGTATATG
>CAUYLG010067191.1:0-22991 GCA_963573385.1 Cacajao melanocephalus
GGCCCAGGAGGCCCAGGCAAGGGGAGCTTGCAGTGAGGACCACTTCATCTTCCTATACTGTTTGAATGTTTTAACATGAACATGTTACCTTCAGAATTTTCAGAAACTCTCAGTCCTCAGCGCTTCCAATTGCTGTTCTCCTTGTGGTGATGGGACCAGCTGAGCCTGACTCAAAGGGCCCCCAGCTGCGTATACTCTGCACTGAGAAGCGCTGCGCCGCGCTGCGGCGCCGGCAAAACAGCCCTGCCGGCCAAAAGAGTCACGCTGGCGACACGTGTGGCTCCTCCGCCGGGAATCTCCCAGTTTGTGGGCAACAGAAATTTGTCTGAAATTGCGGCGTCCACTCGCTTTCTGTGCTTTCACTGGGAGCTACAATCCTGAGCTGCTGCTAAACGGCCATCTTGGATCTCTCTCAACCTGGTGATGAAGTTTTTTCTGTTTCTTAGTTTTCCTTTGGCGGACGCCCCTTCCCCACAGAGCTGGACCTTCCCGGTTCAGCTGTGCTTACTGTGAAACTCTCAGTCCTCAGCGCTTCCAATTGCTGTTCTCCTTGTGGAGATGGGACCAGGCGGGCCCAACTCACAGGGCACCCGTCCCGTATACTCTGGCCGTGGCGCCGGCAAAACAGCCTTACCGGCCAAAAAAGTAGCGCTGGCGACCCTTGTGGCTCCTCCGCCGGGAATCTCCCAGTCTGTGGGCAACAAAAATTCGTCTGAAAGTGCGGCGTCCACTCGCTCTCTGCACTTTCACTGGGAGCTACAATCCTGAGCTGTTGTTAATCAGCCATCTTGGACCTCTCTAATCCTGGGGTTTTGATGAAGAGACAGGCAAATAGATCTAATCATTTATTCTTTCATTGATTCTTTACTTCAGCATCTATTGAGTGGTAGGCTCTGTTCTAGGTGAAGGGATAGAGTAGTCAGCAAAAGGAATTCCCTGGTCTCAGAGTTTCCATTCTAGTGGCCCAGAGAGGTGACATCACTTGCCTCAGGTCAGACAGCCAGAAAGTAGCCATTTCTGTGAACCAACCAGAGGCAAAAGGGGTGATCACAGGGAGAGGTCTCATCTGACTCCCTAGGATCAGGCCAGCCAAGGCATGGAGGGCAGGTCATACCTTGGCAACAGGCTGGCCAGGGTTCCAATCCCACTACTGCTACATCCTCAGCATGCAACCCTGGGAAAGATTCTTCACTTTTTTGAGCCTGTTTCCTTGTGGGTGGAATGGGGATAGTGAGAACCATGGAGAGATTTGAGAGGATGTAACAGGCCCTGGCAAGTGTTGGGGACTGGCCCTTCCCTTTCTCCTTCCAGTGAGGGTTTCAGGCTTCTTCCACCTCCTCTGTGAGCACCTTGGCCTTGGTCAACCCTCATGAATGTGGAAGAGATCTGAGTGTACTGTGGCCTGATGAGCCACCTCTGCTTCCTGTATCTCATCAGTTTGTTCCTAGATCCTTGGGCATGGAGTGGCAAAGCTCTACAGCACATAAAGCACAAATTATTGTGCTTTTTAAAATACTAAGAGATAAAACCCTGGTGGTGTGTGGAGAGTAGAGTGGAGGTGGGGGGCATATCTGTCAGCTATTTCACAATAATGCTACATAACAAGCCACCCCAAAACCCAGTGGTTTCAAACAATGATCATCTCTTCTCACAGGTCTGCAGACAAGTAGGAGTGGCTCTGCTCCAGCTGTGTCTGATTGTCCTCCCAGCAGCAGCAGGTGAGCCGAGGCATGTCCCAGTGGCCATGGCAGAAGCATAAGAGGGTGAGTGAAAACACTCTTAAATCCCAGGTGGAGTCCCACTTATGCTCCATTCTGTTGACCAATGCCAGTCAGTGGCCAAGGCCAAGGTTAAGGGAGATGGAAATCCATCCATCCCATTGGCAGAGGTGTGGCTGCAGGAAGAGGCAAAGAATTGGGACTACTTTTCAGTATACCACAGGAGGAGGTGAGGAAGTAGGATGTCTACTTAAGAGGCCCCCATAGACATCCAAGTGAGCAAGGATGGACCAGACTGGCAGCAGTGATGGTGATGAGAAATATCTGTTGACTGAATAAATGCTCAGACCCTTAATTCCCCTCCTAGGAATTCATGCTAATAACATAATCTAGACTGTGACAATGTTCATTACAGCATTGCCTATAATAATAAAATAAGAATACAACTTAAATGTGTATGAAATGCGACTCCTAAATTCTAGGACCTTAGAAAGTATAATAGAAAGAGACTCTGCTTTGGACTGGCCTGGTGGCTTATACCTGTAATCCCAGAACTTTGGGAGGTTGAGGCAGGAGAATCACTTGAGGCCAGGAGTTTGAGACCAGCCTGGACAACATAAAAAGACCTGTCTTTGCAAAAAATAAAAAATTAGCCAAGAGTAGTGGCATGTGCCTGTAATCCCAGCTACTCAGGAGGCTGCAGCGAGATCACTTGAACCCAGGAGTTTGAGGTTATAGTGAGCTATAATTGTGCCCATGCACTGTAGCCTGGGTGAGAGTGAGACCCTATCTGAAAAGAGAGAGAGAAAAAAGGAAAGGAAAGGAAAGGAAAGAAGGGAGGGAGGGAAGGAAAGAAGGAAGGGGAAGGGAGGAAAAGAGAGAGAGGAGACTGGACTGTGGAGTAAGATAGACCTGAGTTTGAATCTCAGCCCTACCGCTTTTGAGGCTTGTGATCCTGAGAAAATCACTTCACCTCTCTGAGCCTCAGGTATGGAGAAAAGAAAAGTTATGACTTTATAGAGCAGGACAGAAAAAGTTCACTGGCATCAGAAAAGGCTTCCTAGACAAGTAGGACTCAAGCTGAGAAGGAGAAATATGACTTGGAGCGGCAGATGGAGAAGGTAGATACCCTGGATGGGAGGGACGCACGTCCGAAGGTGCTGGTGGCAGGAACCACGTGGCATGTTTGTGGAAGTGAGGAAACTGTAGGATTGGAGCTGAGGTATGGGGAAGAGGAGCAGTGGAGATGAGGTTAGGGTGGGGTTGACGGGCCTGGCCACAAAAGACCATGAGTGCTGTGGGGTGGGATCAGTGAGTGCAGGCATGGCCCTGCTTTGGGCTTGACCTTTGCTTCATGGGCTGTGATTCAACAAGCCACTGCCTGTCCTGGGATAGTCCCTCTTGGACCAGTAGACATTCTTATGTGTAAAATATAGTCCATTATGTTGTTAATGAACTTCCTTCTCTTTTTGGTTTTAGAGAACCAACAGGCATTCGGTTCCCTGCCTGTGAAACCCTTCACTTGGCACTTGATGTCACTGTCCCATTTGGCTCTCACAGCAGCCCACATGGTAGGGATCATAATTCCCATTTTCTCTCTTTTTTTTTTTTTTCCTTTTCTTAATTTAAAAAAATTTAATTTTTTTGTAGAGACCACAGCCTGACTATGTTGCCCAGGCTGGTCTCAAATTCCCAGGCTCAAGCAACCCTCCTACCTCGGCCTTCTAAAATGCTAGGATTAAAGGCATGAGTGACTGCACCTGGCTGCTGCTTCTCTCTCTCTCTCTCTCTCTTTTCTTTTCTTTTCTTTCTGTCTCACTCTGTTGCCCAAGTTGGAGTACAGTGGCATGATCATGGTTCACTGCGGCCTCGACCTCCTGAGCTCAGGTGATCCTCACACCCCAGCCTCCCAGGAAGCTAGGACTACAGGCAGAAGTCACCATGCCCAGCTAATTTTTTGTAGAGACAGGGTGTCACCATGTTGCCCAGGCTGTTCTCAAACTTCTGGATTCAAGCAATGCTCCCACCTCTGCTTCCCAAAGTGCTAGGATTACAGGTGTGAACCACCATGCCTGGTGTTTTTATTTTGAGACAGGGCTTTGGTCTGTCGTCCAGGCTGGAGTGCAGTAGGGTAATCATAGCTTACTACAGCCTTGACCTTGGGGGCTCAGGTGATCCTCCTACCTCAGCCTCCTGAGTAGCTGGGACTTTAGGCGGGTGCCACTATGTCCAGCTAATTTTTAAGATTTTTTTTTATAGAGATGGGATCTTACTGTGTTGCCCAGGCTGGTCTCAAATTCCTGGGCTCAAGCCATCCTCCTGTCTCAGCCTCCCAAAGTGCTGGAATGACAGGCATTAGCCCCTGCGACTGACCTTGATTCTCATTTCTTAGAAATGCCACTGAAGCTTAGAGGTTGGATTGAAGTCTTGTCTGAGGCCACACAGTGCCTGCCTGTTCCAGCAAAGGGGTTCTTTGCCTTTGCTTGGAGTCTCTCCTGAGGTGTGCGTGAGTCTGTGTGTGCGTGTGTGTGTGTGTGTTGTGCTTGTGCCTGTGAGACTGTGTCTCTGTATATTTGGGCAAATGTGGGGTTCTTTTCATGTCCCTGTGTGTTTCTTTTTGCATGAATGACTGTGTGTTTCTATTGTGTGTCCCTGTGGGTCTGTGTGTGTGTCACTGTCTCCTCATGTAAGTCCTGTGTGTGTCTGGATCCACATATGTGTCTCTAAAGGTGTTTCTCTCGGTATCTGTGACTTTGTGTGTCCATGTGTATCCTTGTTATGTGTCCTGTGTGTCTTGTGTCTGTGTGCCCTTGTATGTGTTGGAGTCCCTGTGTTAGGATCTGCGATGCCAAATGAATGACACCTTCTCCACCCCGACCAGCCTCCTGGCCTCTGTCTCCAGCATGAACCAGCCTGCTGGCTGTGACCTGGCTAAGGCAGCTCAACACTAAGCGTTCCGCCTTAAGCCCAGGTGAAAGTATCACAAATTTGTCGAGCAATTGAAGCCCAAGCTCCTGTCATCCCAACAGCTGCAGTGAATCTTTCTGTGACTTCTCTGGATACAAATTAAAAAGTAGCTCTCAGTAATAGGGTAGGGAGGGCTGATCTGTCTGTGTGACTCCAGCCAGAATTTATTAAGCTTTCTTTTTTTAATTTCTTTTAATTTACCTACCTATTGGGCTCAAGCGGCTCATCAATCATGGGCCGCCTGCTGTGTGAGGTACATCCTCAGTGCTGCCGCATGACATCCGGCCATGCCTGTCCCTCCAGAGCAGACAGTGCCCAAGTGTCCCGCCCCGCTTCACATTGCATCCCTGATATGATCAAGCTTATCTTTCATCAGAACTTCATCATTACCACATTCCTCTCTGCATTATGAAACTTTGGCTGTAATAGCAATTGGCCTGGCCTAGACTGTGGAAGAGAAGGCCTTGAGAGCAGGTTTAGAGGGAGGGGTCATCAAGTGCTGGGCCCCTCCTGAGAAGCCCTGGCTTGCCTGAGCATCACTCATAACTATCCTGAATTGCCCTCTGTCTGCAAAACCACTAAAGGAAAATCCATTGGCTGTAGCCAGCTAGGCCCTCAGAGTAGCCCTGGAGATGCACCCAGCCTCAACCTTTGGCATGGCCAGACCCAGGATGCTTGTGATAGATGGCTCCTGCCCCACCTCTCTGCCTTAGCTATGAGGAAGAGCCAAGAGCAGCCCTGCCTTCTGATTTCTCCCCACAGTATCCATGTCCTAGATCTACATCCACAGATAACTCTTGACCAAGTGCTGATGAAAGCAACAGAAATGGTGAGGGCCGGGTGAGTCTGCAGGAAAAAAAGGGAGTCTTTTGCCCTCAACCAGCCCCACCCCTCTACCTGCACATGGTGCCCCCTCCTGAGTGCCCTACCTGCTCTTCTCCAGCCTTTCCAATGTTTATTATCCTCCAGGCTCCTGACTAGCCTCACCTCATAGTTCAGGCTTGACTGGGCATCTCCTGCTCGTGGAGACAGCTTCCCCCATAGCACGTGATCAGTACTACGTGTCTTGGCACGTAATTGTTCTTTACTTGTTTCTGCTGGTTTTTTTTTTTTTTCTTGTCTCCCATCTTCCCTGTGAGCTCTGTGGGGCAGGAAACTAGTTCACTTCTGTCTCACTCACTCACTCACTCATTCATAGATTTACTCATGCATTTAGTCACTTACTACTCACTCTTTCACTCAGTCACCTAAAGCATATTATCCTTAAAAGTGTTCTCAACATATGAATGAGACCAGAGAAATGACCTATCTTTTGAAAGTCCAGGTCAGATATTGTTCACAGGGGCTAGGCTGAGTCCCATGATCCTGGTCTTGATCTTGGTTTTTCTCCCAGAGACACATGAGACTTTGGGTCACTTTCCCAGTGGGGACACTTCTGAGGTAGAACTGGAGCTCCTTCTGTAAGGTGAAGAACAGGTTTTAAAAAAAAAAAGTGGCTGGGCCTTGGTGAGCCAGCAGGCAGGACAAAGCTCCCTGAACCCTGCCCCTTCCTGGCCAGCTATACTTTCAACATCTGAGAGAGTGTATAACATGGTGATTTAGAGTTAAAGACTTGTTCCGCCTGATTCCCTTAGGCAAGTTGCCCAACCTTCTGGATCTCAGCTTTCTCATCTGTAAAATGGGATTAACTGCAATACTCACATCATTCAATTTTATAAAGATTTAATGTAATAATACATGTAAAACATTTTGCATAAGGACCAGCATGTAGCAACCAATTAGTGTTTGCTGAAAATTTTAGATTATTATCAGTATATTAATATTATTATCATCCTCATTTTACAGAAGAGAAAACTGAGCCCTAGAGATGTTAAGTGATGTACCTAAGGCCCACAGTGAATCAGTGGCAGAGCTGGCACTCAAGAGCAGGCCTCAGAGTTTGAGACAGAGGCTAAGGTCAGGGAATGTGGCTCCCCTTTCCTGCCCTGGCATGGAATAAGCCATAGCCCAGCCCTAGGATCCCTTCACGTCTTTGTGTTTCATCTGTTAGTTACTACGTTGCAAGTGACAGAAAGGGTAGCTCAAACTGAGTTGAGCAAAAAAGTAATTTAACGCCCGGCTTACTGGCTCATGCCTATAATCCTAGCACTTTGGAAGGCTGAGGTGGGCAGATCATGAGGTCAAGAGATTGAAACCAGCCTGGCCAACATGGTGAAACCCTGTCTCTACTGAAAATATAAAAATTAGTCGAGTGTGGTGGTACGCGTCTGTAGTCCCAGCTACTCAGGAGGCTGAGACAGGAGAATCACTTGAACCCAGGAGGCAGAGATTGCAGTTAGCCGATATTGCACCACTGTACACCAGCCTGGTGACAGAGCGAGACTCCATCTTAAAAAAAAAAAAAAAAGGAAGAGTTTATCAGCTCCTATAACTGAGGAGTCCAGTGATATGTTCTGTGTCATGGAAAGCCAGTTACACTTTCTGGTTCAATTAACTTTGTGGTGGCATCATTCATAAGCAAAATCTTATCATGAGATAGCAGAAATAGTGCCCAGTAGTGCTTGGCTTGCACTCCTGCACCACAAGCATGAAAGAACACCTCTTCCCACACCATTTCAGCAAAAATCTCAAGTTTGAGTTTCATTGGCCTGGCTTGGCCATACATCTGTTCCTGAACCAATCCCTGTAGCTGAGAGATTCCCACTCTGATTGGCCAGGCCTGGGGCACAGGATCCCAGGGTGGTGGTGCTAACTTCACATAAACCAACAGGCCTGAGAGCAGGGGAAAGCAAGGACCGCTTGGAAACCCGGGGTCCTGTTACAAGAAGGAAGGGGACTGGAGGCTGAACAGATAAAAATAATAATCACCCATGCAAATAAGAATAAGACATTCTTTCCCATTTCTTGTGAGAATGATTTGTGATCATGTGGAGAACATTTCTGACACCTTTGGGCCTCTAAGTGGGACTCTTTTTTTTTTTTTCTTATTGTTCTTGATGTTCATTTGACCCAATTGTATCCCCTTGCCCTTCCCAGTCCTCAGATCCTTCTTCCAATCTCTTCCCCATCTCAATCTTTCTTTCCTGCAATCACAGCCAGGATTTGAGTCCATGACTCCCCTGAGCCCCCAGTACAGAGGAGGAGGCCTTATCAGTCAGGATTGCAAACAACAGAACCCAATTCCAGCGAGCTTAGCTGAAAATGGGGATTTGTTGCTCATCAGGAAGGTCAAAAGGTCAGGCTTGGGAGCAAAAGGAGGCCCCTGCAAGGGTCCGGCTGGGCAGCAAGGACTTCTCAATCATCTTGTTCCTGTGCTGCTGCTGCTGCTGTGCTGCTTCTGCGGCTGTGCTGCAAATGTCCCCACAGCAACTCTGCCATCTCTCTGCTGGAGAGTCTCGGTTCCAGGAAACAGTGGGAGCTACAGGCCCACACCTTGGCCCTGGGAGGTGGTTCAGTGTGACAGGTATCCTTCCAAGGCTGCATGTGACACCAGGAAGGAAAAGGCAGGGAAGGAAATAGCTGTCCTTCTGCTTCCTGGAAGTCAAAAGGTGGACATAGGTGGCCAGAGCACCACAGTGTCCACTCCAGATGCACATGGGGTTTTCAGGGCACAATGAAAGAGAACACTTAGAGGAATGTGGGCATCTAGTGGGGTCATATTGAAGGTATCCGTCCACACTCGCTGGGCCCCCTTCCTCCATCTGTTGTCACTCTGACTCATGGCCAGTGTTACTGGCATATTAATATTTGCTCCCCCATTTCCAATAGTCAGGGTGTAGGCTCCAGGTCTTCTGAGGACAAGCTCTAATGAGCCCAGAACACTAGGATAGAGCCTGCTTGTGGCTGACAGCAAAATAAATATGCCTAAATCGCCAAGGTAATTTGGAGTCGGTTTTCATTTTTCTCCCGTAATAAGAGAAGCGATGGCAGGGGTAGGGGGCTTGTTATCTCTGGCGGACTGATGGATGATGAGGTGTCTGATCTGCCGCATCTGTCAGCTTCCTGGTGGCAAGATGTTTATTGCCCACCCTCACCCCCACTCCCACCCTGGCCCCACCCAAACCATTTCCGTCCTCATCAGAATTAGCATATATCATATATTCTTTCAAGATGATCTAAAGACAAGCTTCATGATCCATATTGCTTTTTTTTTTTTTTTGAGACGAATTCTTGCTCGGTCGCCCAGGCTGGAGTGTAGTCCGGCCATGACGGCTCATGGCAGCCGCCGACTCCCGGGTTCAAGTGATTCTCCTGCCTCAACCTACTGAGTAGCTGGGACTACAGGCATGCGCCACTGCACCTGGCTAATTTTCCTGGCTTTGTGACTTTGAACAAGTCATTCCTCTTTTTAGTAAAGATGGGGTTTCACCATGTTGGCCAGGCTGGTCTTGAACTCCTGACCTCAGGTAATCTGCCCACTTTGGCTTCCCAAAGTGCTGGGATTAAAGGCGTGAGCCACCGTGCCTGGCCATGATACATATTTCTAAAGTCAGAGTCACTCCTTCTCCATCCTGGGCTTTGAGACATCAGATTCTGGGTTAAAGGATGGTTTTGGGTATTTATTCCTTCAAAATACTTTCTACTAAAAAGTTTCTATAATTTAGTGAGAAGAAGATGTAACCAAACCATCAAAGAGAATTTTGCAAAAGGAAAATAAAATTCTCCACATTCATCACCATCCTAACACATTAGCTATTTTTAACTAGTGGAGTAAAGTGGCACAAGCTTTGCTGTAATATAGATCTAAGTTCAAATCCAAGCTCCTCTATTTCCTGGCTTTCTGACTGAACAAATCATTCCTTTTGTTTTTTTTTTTTTTTTTTAGGAGACAGAGTGTCACTCTGTTGCCCAGGCTGGAATGCAATGGCACACTTTCAGCTCACTGCAACCTCCACCTCCTGAGCTCAAGCAATTCTCCTGCCTCAACCTCCCAGGTAGCTGGGATTACAGGAGTGCATCACCACACCTGGCTAATTTTTGTATTTTTAGTAGAGACAGGGTGTCGCCATGTTGGCCAGACTGGTCTTGAATGCCTGACCTCAGATGATCTGCCCACCTCAGCCTCCCAGAGTGCTGGGATTACAGGCATGAGCCACCGCGCCTGGCTGCTTTTTCTAAGCCTTGATTTCTTTAAACAGGCAAAGTAATTCTGACTTCACAGGGTTCTGTGAATTAAATGAGAAAACGTGTCCAGGCTGCCCAGGTGTTGGGCCCATCCTCCCAAACCTTACCTGTTGCCAGTTTTCAGCATTCGCTGTTTCTTTAGCACTCACTGTGCTTTATGTTCTATGGGAGATGAACACAGATCCTGCCTTCCAGAAAATTCCCTCTGTTCTCTGAACACATGTTAATTTACCAGATTAGCTAGGAGAAAAACGAGGAAGGGAAGTGCAGACAGGTAATTTTGAAGGGAACAGTGAGGTTGTCCTATTCATGGATAGAACATTCAATCTAGAGCTATGTTCTCTCATCAGATGAGGTTGTCAATAACCAACTGGACCCTACTCTGGCCACTAGACTCTGCCTTAAACTAAGCAATGGATACATGTGCCCATGTGTATGCATTGACCTGTATACTTAGGCACAAACACACATGCATGTGTGTACAACATACAGATATGAACCCACACACATGCACAGACAGATATGCACATGCACACACAAAGCATATGTGTGCAAGTACATGTGTGCTCCTTATAGACATGGACCCAAGCATGTGCATACACATACCTATGCATGTACACACACAAGACACATGTACATATGCATACCATATAGACATGGACCCTCATGTGTATACACATGCACACAGGTACATCATGTGAAGGTACAAATACACATGCACAATCACAGGCACCCACACAGATATGTACATGCTCTGTGTCAGCTAAATGCCTCAGATGGTGCTCCTAGAAGTCTCTTCCTGTGCATCCAGCTCCACGCCAGCCCGCAGCCCCCTGTGCCCCTCCTAAGTGGAGCTCGAGCTCCACTTAGCAAGCTCCAGCTGGGCAGAAAATTGTTCCTTGGAAAAAAACTGGCCTATATAGACCGGCAATTGACTGCTCAGCATAAATGTAAGACCTCATAAGAGGCGCAGGGGCTAGGTTGGTAGGGGCTTATGGCTTCTATTTGTCGACCTAGACTCTGGGTTTGGGAGCCTGGCTCAGGCCCTGAGCCCAGATGGGGCCAACACTGCCCAGCGTCTCACAGTGATAGGCCATCTCAACAGTCCTTATGCATCACTGGAGCATGCTGCTCTGCCGAGGCAGGGATGAGACACATCTGCTCAGAAGTGTACTCAGACAGCTTGGCCTCATCCTCTTGTCCTGACTCTCCTCATCCTTCAGGACCTGGATTTTGCTGCCCCCCTCCCCACCTCCAAGAAGCCCTCTCTGATTGCTCTGGCCTCAGGTCTCTTTGTACATCTCCAAGTCTCCTCCCCACATTGTTTCTCTCTCGCACAAATATCTTGCTTCTCTGGTGTTTGTCCAGAGATCATGAAGGGGGGCTGCCCTTGTACCCTTCTCAGCATATAAGACAGGCCCAGGCAGCTTGTGCTCACTCACTCCAGACTGAGTTCATTCATTCATGCATTCATTCATTTGACAAATCTTCACTGAGTGTCAGCTGTATGCCAAGAGTTGGCAAACAGCAGGGAACAGATAGACCAAGTCTTTGTCCTCATAGAGCTGAGGTTCTGGTGGGAAAGGCAGAAAAGCAAAAGGAAACAAAAGCAAAAGGAAATAAATATCCGATCACACCTATTGATAAAGGCTGGGAAGGAAGAGAGAGTGTCTTGGGCACCTTTTTCAGCAAGAGGGGTCACAGAAGGCTTGCTGGCATGCTCCTTTGTCCAAGGTCACTGCCAAGACTCACCCAACAAGCCATCCCTGGCCCCTCAGGCTGCATCTGTGGTCCCTCCTCATGGCCTTTAAGCATGTGGTTGTAATGTAATTTTTGTGGACACATATGTCTCCCCTGCCAGACTGCTAATACCTTTAGAAGAGTGTTTCTCTCCGAATCCTCTAGTCCCTAAAACTCAAGAATGAAAGACATTTGCAGTAGGCTTTGAAGAATAAGTAAGTGGCCTGCAGGTGTCAGAGATAAGGAGAGGGGCAAAAACATGGAAGTGTGAAATTGCACAACATGTTTGTCAAATGGGTTTGACTGGTTGATGTGGAGAAGACATGAATATAGAAGGAGGGGAGAATTGGCAGGAGAAGAGCCTAGATTGTGCCCAAATTATAAAGTATCTTGAATGCCAGGATACATGATATGGACTCAGTCTTACCAGCAGCAGGGAACCATACAGGTTCATTCCCCTCCATCCTCTGGCACCTGCCACATGGTGAAACCCCATCTCTACTAAAAATACAAAAATTAGCTGGGCGTGGTGGTGCGCCCCTGTAGTCTCACCTACTCAGGAGGCTGAGGCAGGAGAATTGCTTGAACCTGGGAGGTGGAGGTTGCAGTGAGCCAAAATTGCATGACTGCACTCCAGCCTGACGATAGAGTAAGACTCCATCTCAAAAAAAAAAAAAAAAGAAAAGAAAAAGCAGAAAGAGTCAATAGATGGACTCTTTTTCCTGGAATTCCTGAGATAATTTTTGTGATCCTGGGGAAGAAAGGATCTTCAATATTCTGACAGCAAAAGCAGAATATAAAGGAAATAATTGAATATATAATAATACTTACATAACTATAATTAAAAAGCCACCATACAGTGGATACACAAAACTACACATGCGTTAAAATTACATAGAACTAACTACACACACACATACACGCAAGTACAAGTAAAACCGAGGAAACCTGAGTAAGATCAGTGGCTTCTGTCAATGTCACTGTGCAGGTTGTGACATTGCACCATTAGGAGGAGCTGGGTGAAGTGTACCCATGATCTCTTAGTGTTATTTCATACAACTGCATGCAAATCTACAATGGTCCCAAAATTAAAAGTTTAAATTAGGCTGGGCGCAGTGGCTCACGCCTGTAATCCCAGCACTTTGGGAGGCCGAGGTGGGCAGATCACATGAGGTCAAGAGCTTAAGCCTAGCCTAGCCAACATGGCGAAAACCCGTATCTACTAAAACTACAAAGACAATTAGCTGGGCGTGGTGGTGCACGCCTGTAATTCCAGCTACTTGGGAGGCTGAGGCAGGAGAATTGCTTAAACCTAGGAGGCGGAGGTTGCAATGAGCCGAGATTGCGCCACCGCACACCAGCCTAGGTGGCAGAGCGAGGCTGTCTTTTAAAAAAAAACAAAAGTTTAAATTAAAAAAACCCACCATAAACGAAATTCAAAAGTAAACTCAGTAAGACTGCTTTAGGCCTGTCTGCAGCTTAGGGTTGTTAAAGACACTTAAGTATCTGCAGGACGTCTATGGATAGGGAGCAGAGAGGCTTTGAGAGGGAAAAAGAATTCACGGAGGCAGGATCTAGGAAATCAGAACCTACCCTGAGACTCAATACACATCCTACAAAGAGTGTGTGTGTCAGTGTGTGACTGTGAATGTGTGAGTGTGAGAGTGTGTGTGTGACAGTGAATGTGTGAGTGTGTGAGTGTATCAGTGTGTGTGTTGGCGGTGGCACTAGGAGTTAGAAATAGTGTGCATACTCACCATTAAATTATCCCATTGTTCATTTTCAAAAGCATAGCTGTATTAATCTGATAAGCAACTACGGTCTTGAGATTCAAGCCCATTTGCCTTATCAGAGAAAAAAAATTGCAAGCTAGAAAAATATATACAACACACTGACTAGATTCTAAGCTCTGTGAGAGAGGGAACAGGGTCCTGACTTCCTGCCCTCCTGGGTCCCTGCTTTAAAATGTGGGTTTTATTATTATTCAGATATGGTGAGGCCAACAGATATTTGTTACTCATGGTTCCCAAGAGGAGGGGGCACATCAAGATCTGCAGAGTCATGCGGGAAGCACCGGAGTCGGAGTCGGTCAGGAGGCACAGGGAGTCAGGGGAAAACAGGGGTGAAAGCCTTTCTTCTGGCTTCCTCAGGAAGGAACAGGCAAGACAGAGTGAGCAGGTTTAGGATTGGCTAGTTTGGATAATTTCAGTGGGCTCTGGGGCATCAGGGCTGTCCCCTAGTTGTCTGGTATGCAGCCCTGAGGTGATTAGGGGACAGGGATAGTAGCCCTGAGTGTGAGAACTCCATAGAGAAGGTGGTGGGGAGAGAAAGCTGTGGATTGGGTGGTTTGCTTATGAAAGGGGCACCCCTAGGAGAGTTGTTTACTTTCTAGGAGATGGCCAACCCTGGAAGTCTCTCCAAGGTCAGCAAGACCTCAGATGTCAAAGCATCAGAAAGAAACATGGTGAATACAATCCCCAAGGTCTAGAACAGATCCTGGTACCTACTAGGGGCTCAGTAAATATTTGTTAAGTGAGGGAGAGAAGGAAGGAAGGAAGAAAGGAAGGGAGGGAGGAAGGAAAGGAGGGAGGGAGGGAGTTGGCTTGCTAAGGACACTGTAGATGCCTGTACCATCCTCTCTTGTTCCAAGGGCTGCGTGCGGGCTCTCCTGACTCTTCCCCATCCATCCAGGACCTACCCTCCAAACAGGCAGCTCAAATCCCTAATGATAGAAAGGCACCAAACGGGCTCATCAGGGGACAATGTTCCAGCCATCTCACCCTTCGGGAGGCAGTTTTCCCATGCATCCACGCTTATCACACCTTTTGTGCCTTAGATGGGATTTCTGTTGTTCTTGTTGTTGGGGGTTTTGGTGCTGTTTGTGGATAGGTAATGCTGCAGAGAGAAAATTCAAACAGCGCTAAGAGCTGACAGTGAAAAGCAAGCCTCCCCACAACTTTCTCTGTCCTCCCTTTCCCTGGTTCCTAGATCTCCTTCTGCACAAGTCTTGTCTAAGAACATAAGAAGGCTGTGTGTGGTGTGGCTCAGGTCTGTAATCCCAGCACTTGAGAGGCTGAGGCTAGAGGATTGCTTGAGGCCAGGAGCTCGAGACCAACCTGGGCAACATAGTGAGACCCTGTCTCTATAAAACAAAAACAAAAACAAAAATCTAGCCTGGTGTGGTACTGGTGCTTGCCTATAATCCCAGTGCTTTAGGAAGTTGAGGAAAGCCCAGGAGTTTGAGGCTGCAGTGAGCTATTGATTGTGCCACTGCACTCCAGCCTGGGTGACAGTGTAAGACCCCATCTCTAAACAACAACAAAACAAAAAGAGCATAAAAGGGGCAGCCCATCTTTCTCCCAGCCCACAAACGGCAGCATGATGTACACATAGCTCTCCACTCTGCTTCTTGGAGCTTATTCCACGTGAGAGCATATGGAACTGCCGCAGTCTTTTCAAGGCCACATAGTACCCCATAGTTTTAGATGGGTCCCAGTTGATTTCAGTGTCCCCCTTTTGATGGACAGACATTCAAGTTGTTTCCATTTCTGGCTTCTATAAACCATGCTGCACTGAATATCCTTGTGTATACATTCTCATGTACAGGTGGGAGTATCTGTATGATAAATTCTGAAAAACAGAATTGTCTCACGGAAGGTACATATGTGCTAAATTTTCAGATTGCCATCCAAAAGATTGGATAATTTACAGCCTCATCATTGTGTACAAAAGACAATAGGTCTGTCTGATTTCATCTTAGCTAGGCTGGCATTTCTTCAAATCCTGGCGTCTGGTTGGGAGATCAAGCCTGAGGTTTGCGGTCTGAACCCACCACTTGACTCTGAAGGCACACCGTGCTTGGGAGTTAAGCCATCTCTCCAGACCTGTTTCTTCACCTAAAGATGAGGAAAGAACTCTAGCTGGTGATCTAAAAGTTCCCTTCTGGCCAGGCAGGGTGGCTCATTCCTGTAATCTCGGCATTTTGGAAGGCCAAGGCAAGTGGATCGCTTGAGGTTAGGAGTTCAAGACCAGCCTGGCCAACATGCGGAAACCCCATCTCTACTAAAAATACAAAAATTAGCCAGGCGTGATGGCGTGCATCTGTAATCCCAGCTACTTGGGAGGCTGAGGCAGGAGAATTGCTCCAACCTGGGAGGCAGAGGTTGCAGTGAGCCAAGATTGTGTGACTGCACTCTAGCCTGGGCAACAGAGATTCTGTTTCAGAATAAATAAATAAACAATGAAATGAAAGTTCCCTTTCACTTCTAACCTTCAAAGTCACTTTGCCCCTGTAGGCCTCTGTGTCCCTATCTGTAAAGTGGGACTGATAGTCCCCACCTTGTTTATCTCCCAGTGATGAGAAGGCAAAATGAGATGGTGGGTGTAGATGTGCCAGGAAAGTTGGATACTCCACCAAGGGAAGGAGTAACAATTAAACACCTTTGGAATCCTTTGTCACATCACTAGGGTGTCCTGATTAAAGTTGTAGACTGAAAAAATACTGTACAGCGGTGAGGCAGAAAATCGCTGGGACTGTCCAGAGATCAGAGATGCTTTCACTCATGTGTTCCCTCTGCCAAAAATATGGTTGCCTCTAAGTGGGCCTGTCCAACTCTCCTGCATCCTTCAAGTTTCAGCTTCCTTTCCCTGTGTGAACCTTCAGGACATTTCCTGGCAGACTCAGTAGCTCTGGTTCTGAATTGCTTGCTTCATTACCTTGCATCCAGACTTTTCTCCTAGCCCACATCACCCTCCACAGTAACTCTGTTTTCTCCCCAACTACTGCCAACTGCTCGCTTACCGCCCGGCAGGTGAGTTGTTGCACACTCCTTGTCAGAGTCAGTCTGGTTTTCAACCTGTTTCCCTCACTGACTCTGAACTTTTTGAAGGCTGGGGCTAAGCCTAATTCACTTCTAGGCCTTCAGGACCTACCAGGGAGCCTGACACCATAGCGGGTGCTTGTTAAATGTTTCAAGATGGGCCGGACTGCTAGAGTCTAGGAGTTCAAGACCAGCCTGGGCAGCATAAAGAGACTCCGTATCTACAAGAAATTTTAAAAATTAGCCATAAAAATTACAGTGCCTGCCTGTAGTCCCAGCTACTTGGGAGGCTGAGGTGGGAGGATACCTTGAGCCCAGGAGGTCAAAGCTGCAGTGAGCTGAGATTGTACCACTGCATTCCAGCCTGGGTGGCAGAATGAGACCCTGTCTCGAAAAGTTTCAAGATAGAGGCAGTCACCAGGGCTAGATGTGGCAGTCCCACATGTGGGACTCTGGGGACTGACTGGGGGACAAGCTCCTTGGCACCATGTGTTTCTCCTCCCTGCTTCCCCTCCCCTCCTTTGCCAGAGTAGGGTGAACTCCAATGGATTTCTGGTGCAGGGGCTGCACATTCCAATGTCCCTCCTCAGTGACAGGGGCAATGCATTGGGAGACATTAGGGAGTACTGGGGACTGTGGTGCCCAGACAGCCAGGCCCAGCTTCAGCTGGCTGTTGGCAGGAGGAAATGTGGGCCCACTCTTTTTCAAGAGATTTTCAAGAGAAACCAAAAATCCAAATTTTTTTTCTAAGTTATCTTGGTTTTAAAATGTTGGTTGTTCAAATTTTTTCAAAATACTATGGAAGTCAATCAAAATTGTCCATGAACTGGTTGTAGCCTATAGGCCGTCAGTTTCAGAATTCTGAAAGCTGTCCTCTGGGCTTCTATTGCACAGAGGAGAAAACCGAGGCCCAGAGAAGCCAAGAATGACACAGTTAAGATTAGCACCCCAAAGCCTGCAGGGTAGCTCACACCTGTAATCTCAGAGACTCAGGAGGCGGAGGCAGGAGGATGACTTGAGCCCAGGAGCTCGAGGCTGCAGTGAGCCCTGATTGCGCCACTGCCTCCAGTCTGGGGGACAAAATGAGACCCTATCTCTCTAAAAAAAACAGCGCTCTGCTCCCGCTAGTTCCCCATTCTCTCTGGCGCCCTACTCTCGCCCGTGTGCGTTCTGCACTGGTCTCTGCGGCTGTGTCCCTTTCGTGTGTGTCTGCCCTGTGTTTCTCCGTGCGTCTGTCTCCGTGTGGATCTCGGTCTTTGTCTCGCCCTCTCTGTCTCTCGTGCGCCTCTGTTTACTGGTGTGCTTCTCTCAATCTCTCTGTCCTTTTGCCCCCTAACCGAGTGTTCTCGTCAACAGATCTCCACCGGAGGCGGTGTAGAAATGACCCCGCGCCAGCGCCGCATCCTGCAGCCCGTGCCTCCGCACCCCCGCTCGAGTCCCCGCCGTCCGCGCCCCAGATTTCCGGAGGAGCAGGCGGGCGGGCGGGGTCCTGCGGGGCCCGCTGCCGTCAGCGCCCCTTCCCGGCGGCCGCGACCCCTCCCCGCTGACCTCACTGGAGCCGCCGCCTCGCGCAGATATAAACGGCTGCCCAGCGGAAAAGCGCTCGGCCGGCGCCCGGGGTCCTCAGCGCTGCGGACTCCCGACCTGCCGACTGCGGACTCCCAGTCCCCGGATCCTGGACCCATCTTGTGGAGCCCACGCCTGGCAGGTAACCGCCCCGACCCCTCTCTTTCCGCAGGCGGCTACCGGGAGCCCTCTTGGCCCGCCCTCGCTTTCCGTTCTCCAAGCGCTTCCTGGAGCGCGGGGCCGGTGCACAGGTGGGCGCTGCGCTAGCACCCCCAAGTCCTCCGCGAGCGCCGGCTGGGGACCCGACGGGAGGCACGGCGGGGACACACCGGTGGCGCTCGCTGCTGGGCACTCAGGTCCCCGGAGTCCAGAGCGCAGAGTGGGAGCTCCGCGGTACCCCCTGCCCGGGTGCCGCCAGACAGAGCTGGGCATTCACGGTGTCGGCGTGAGAACCTAGGAGTTGGAATCCGAATCTCAACGCTAGAAATAGAATTTTAGCGTTGGAATTAGCGTTAAAATTAGGATTTTAGCGTTAGAATCGGATTCCTGGCTTAGTCATGAACGCTTAGCATTAGAAATAGAATCTTAGCTTTACAAATAGACTTGGAGCTTTAGAACCCAAATCTTAGCGCTAGAAATGGGATCTTCCCGTTGGCATGAGGGCGTCGGCCATGGAGCTTGGAATTCCAATGTGGCGAAGGGGACCTTGGGGACAGTCTTGAGGGGACGCAGCCGTTAGCGTCGCAGCTGTGTCTGGCGCTGCAATCTCAGTGGTTGCACTCTCGGCGAGGCAGTCCCAGTGTTGGCTTCCCAGCTCCGCGTCACGTTGAAGGGTGGCGGTGGCGCTGGCAATGAGGTTCCCACTACCTCCTCCCTTGCGCAAGCAGAACTGGGGGCAGGCACTATAGGCACCGGTGGGGGCTAAGACGCCTAGAGGTAACAGGTGTGGACGCAGAGCCCGGGCAGACCCCGCCGCTGCTCCCGCTCCTGCACAAGGGGCAGTGGTTCTGCTTCTGGGAGGGCGGTTCAACTGCGCGTGGTTTGTTCCTGGTGGGCGTCGGGGGAGACGGAGAGGGATGTGCTGGGATTCGGTGCGCTCAGGCTCTGTCCCCTAACCCAGACGCCGCGATGTCTGGTCCTTGGTTGCTGCTCACCCTGGCTTTGACCCTGAACCTGATCGGTGTTCCCGGCGGCCGTGCTCAGCCAGAGGCAGCCCAGCAGGAGGCGGTGACGGCCGCGGAGCGTCCCGGGCTGGACGACCTCCTGCGCCAGGCGGAGCGCCTCCTCTTCCTCCGGGAAAACATCCTGCGGCTGCAGGGGGACCAGGGTGAGCACTCCGGGGAGTGGATGGGGCTGTCGTGGGGGCTGTCGGGCTAGGCTGCCGGGAGGGTGGGGGAAGCCTGGAGGCAGAAGGGAGGGGAGGCTTGGTCATCTAGCCTCCTGCCTTTCAAAAGCTCAGAAACCCTCCCTGGCCGTGCCTGGGTAGGGTCTGGAGTTGACCATTCCTTGGGGTCAGAATCCTCCCCTCTCTCAATGCTGGGAATGTTTCACATAGAGCCAGCCCTCCCTGGGGAAGTTTCTGTGTACTAGAGAGAGAGTTTCTTTGTGTGTGACAGTTTGAATTACTATTTACTATGCACGTCTGTGCCAGACACTATTCTAAGCACTTCAAACACTTTATCACGCTGTTTGATCTTCCTAACAACTATGTAATTACCATTTTACACAGGAGAAAACTGAGGCTCTCAGAGATCAATTGAGTCGCGTATGGTCACACCTATGGTCGCACAACTAGGGAGCCACAGAGCTGGGATTGGAACCCAGAGGCAATGCCATTGACTGTTGTGTGAGTGTGTGTGTCTGTGAGGCCTGAGGAGCAGGTGCAAGACCTTGCCCCTGAGTGGGAGCTGCAGAAAATGTGCCCTGCCTGGGAGGAAAGCTGGAGTGAGCACTCAGGCACCTGCCTATTACAGGGGTCAGAGGCCCCTCACTGACCTCTTTCCCTCCCCAGCGTCCCAGATCCTTCAACCTGACTGGCTCTCCAAACGTCAGCATCCAGGCAAAAGAGAGGAGGAGGAACTGGGAGTTGAAGAAGAGGGAGAAGAAGAAGGTGGGGCTCTAGGACCCCACAAACGGCAGCACCCTGGCCGACGGGAAGATGAGGCTTCATGGTCAGTCGATGCAACCCAGCACAAGCGGCAGCACCCTGGCCGGCGCTCTCCTTGGCTTGGGTATGCTGTCACCAAGCGGCAGCACCCAGGCAGACGGCTGGCGGATCCCAAGGCTCAAAGGAGCTGGGAAGAAGAGGAGGAGGAGGAAGAGAGAAAGGAAGAGCTGATGCCTGAGAAACGCCAACATCCGGGCAAGAGGGCCGTGGGAGGCTCCTGTGAGCCCCAGGGAGCCTGTGGTCAAGCGGTCCTCTTGCTGGGGCTCCTGGATGACCTGAGCAGGAGCCAGGGAGTTGAGGAAAAGCAACAGAGCCTTGGCCGGCGGGCAGCCTGGGTCAGGGAGCCCCTGGAGGAGTGAACCCAGTTTCCCCTGAAGTCGAGTTTGTGGTCTAAGGATGTCTAGAGCCCTGTGTGCCCCACCCTTCATGACCTCTGCATTCTCTCATTAGATCCCTGACCATAAGTCTGAGCCCCTCCCTCCCAGCCCCATATTCACACACATCCCAGCCCCTGGCCTTGCCCGCTTCCTTTAGGCATGTGAGAAAATCAGCCTAGAAGTTTAAACCCCATATTCTCCCACTTAGTACCACAGGCAAGGGGGCAGATCCTAGAACCCCTCTCTCCCCCACCCCCACAGTCCTGCTCCTTCCTTAGCTCTGGCTAAGATGGTCCTTTTGTGTCTTGCAAAGGCTCCCCAAGTGGGGCAGGGAGCCCCTGGGGAGGGCAGCCAGTGAAGGTGGGGTGTGACTGAAGCGTTGATGTGTAAATCCAGCTTCCATCTCCTATCCCATCTGACAGAATTCTCCACGTGTAAACTTCATCCCTATGACCCAGTATCTTCCGCTTTGTGGGCATCCTTTTGCGGGTGGGTAGAGCCCTGACCCACAGCTGTGTTCTGCTGGGAGAAGCATATGTAGGAGACTACCCCATGGTGTTGTGCTGTGTGTGGCTGTGGGATAAGCATGGATGGGAATATTGAAACACCGCCCAAGAATTGTGGTTTGTATGTAACCCTCTAAGCCCTTTCCCCTTGTCGATGACAGTCACCCTAATGATAATAAAACCTGCATCCAGATAATCACGGAGCTCTGCGGTTGCTGTTCTGTCGCAACTGGCGTGGGATTCTTCTTTCGCATTGAGAGGGATATTTAAAAGATGGGACTAGAGTTCCCAGCTCTGCTGCAGAGGGAATTAGGGACCCTGGGGGGATGACAAGTCCTCTCTACTGTCCCCATTTCAGAACATACTTTGGAGGTGGATGGCGTTCTGGAGCCCATTTGACTCTTGGGGTAACTAAGACCTGGAGAGGAGGAAGGGCTTGCCCAAAGACACACAGCTGGCTGAGGTGGAGCCATGGGTCTGAGAGGCCGGCTCAGGGACCTGCCTTGAGTTTGCCTGATTTTGGAGGTGGGGGTGGTGGTGAGAGGGGAGGTGAGAGGGGAGAAGTGGTCTGGCTCAGGTCTGTAATCTTCATGGTTCTGTTGACAGTCTGTGTTACCAAACAGCCTGTTAACCAACAGGGACAAAGAGGACAGAGGACCAGGCTGCAGTCAGGAGACACAAACCAGGGGTCTTCTGGGGCTCAGGGCAGGACAGGAGGGAGTGGTGTGAACTAGAGTTAACTGAAGAAGTCATGTGAAGACACCTGAATTCAAAGACTTTAAGAATGTCATGTGACTCTAATAATAATAATAATAATAAAACAAATACACAACACTTATGTGTCAGACACTGTCCTCAACACTTTGCATATATTAATTATTTTAATCTTTGACAGTCATTCCAGATATAAATATGTTCATTTTACTAATGAGGAAGCCGAAAATTAAGTAACTTGTCTGAGATGAATTTGGCCCACTCATGGCCAGTTTGCAACCTCTGACTTAAACTAAACTTCCAAATCTCCCTAGCCTTAGACTTTGAATTAGTTAGATGACCCTCTCTTTGGTGGATGAATGGGCTTTTCAACTTTTCTACAAACAGCTTTTGATCACCTTCTGGGGCAGAGGGAGTGGGGAGCAAGAAAGTTGTCCAAGACCCAGCTCCTCTCCCTTTGGAGCTCATGGTTCTGGTGGGGTGGGGAGTGAGGAGACAGGAGAATCTGGGGTTGACAAGATGCATTCACACCATCTTCCCCACAGTGCTCCTAAGAGCCCTCTGACATATTGAGCATTTGATGAATGAGAAATCAACACCTCCTCATTTTCAGATGAAGGAACCAACACAGAGATGAGGGTCCTGCCCCAAGGTCAAGCATGTAGATCTGGCCTTCCCTGGGCTTGACTCTCCATACCCCCCAGCTGCCTTCTGGAAGCCCTTAACCACCTCACTGTCATCATTAGGGCAAGTGGGCCCTAGCAAGATTCCCTCTGCCCATAGACCCCCTCTGAAGGCAGGCCTTCTAAAAAAGAATAGAGATTGCTCATAGAGCGCTCTCTGGGTGCTCAGTGTTCACACACACTTTCTCATTGGCTCCTTGTGACTGCCCAGGAGGCCGGACTGCCATGTCCATTTGCAATTGAGGAAAGTTGAGTTGTAGCTGACTGTGGAGAAGTTAATCCCAGGGACACATCCCACCCTCTCCTGCGGTCAAACTTCACTGATTTGTAGGATGTGGATTCTTCCTCAGAAATGAGACCACTTGAAGAGTAAGAAGCCTGCTCCCTCCAGCTCTTTAATATTTTTCCCTTTGCCCCTGTGAGTGATCGTACCTGTGCGCCATTTCAACTGGCAACTGGAACTCCTGAGAGACAGAGTTGCCTGTTCAACTGAAAAAAAGGGGGCTGAAACATAGAGCCAGGTGATCTGGCTCGACTGGTCCCACACCCACGAAGACCAGCAATCTGAAGCGCTCTGGATTGAGAGTTTCACACCAAGCACAGCTGGAT
>CAUYLG010067192.1:0-33803 GCA_963573385.1 Cacajao melanocephalus
CGGCCTCGGTGAACTCCATCTCGTCCATGCCCTCGCCCGTGTACCAGTGCAGGAAGGCCTTGCGCCGGAACATGGCGGTGAACTGCTCCGAGATGCGCTTGAACAGCTCCTGGATGGCCGTGCTGTTGCCGATGAAGGTGGAGGACATCTTGAGGCCGCGGGGCGGGATGTCGCACACGGCCACCTTCACGTTGTTGGGGATCCACTCCACGAAGTAGCTGCTGTTCTTGCTCTGGATGGCCAGCATCTGCTCGTCCACCTCCTTCATGGACATGCGGCCCCGGAACACAGTGGCCACGGTCAGGTAGCGGCCGTGGCGCGGGTCGCAGGCGGCCATCATGTTCTTGGCGTCGAACATCTGCTGGGTGAGCTCGGGCACGGTCAGGGCCCGGTACTGCTGGCTGCCCCGGGCCGTGAGGGGCGCGAAGCCGGGCATGAAGAAGTGCAGGCGGGGGAAGGGCACCATGTTCACCGCCAGCTTGCGCAGGTCGGCGTTGAGCTGGCCCGGGAAGCGCAGCGAGGTGGTCACCCCGCTCATGGTGGCCGACACCAGGTGGTTGAGGTCCCCGTAGGTGGGCGTGGCCAGCTTGAGGGTGCGGAAGCAGATGTCGTAGAGCGCCTCGTTGTCGATGCAGTAGGTCTCATCCGTGTTCTCCACCAGCTGGTGGATGGACAGCGTGGCATTGTAAGGCTCCACCACCGTGTCGGACACTTTGGGGGAGGGCACCACGCTGAAGGTGTTCATGATGCGGTCGGGGTACTCCTCGCGCACCTTGCTGATGAGGAGCGTGCCCATGCCGGAGCCCGTGCCCCCGCCCAGTGAGTGGGTCAGCTGGAAGCCCTGCAGGCAGTCGCAGTTTTCACACTCCTTCCGCACGACGTCCAGGACCGAATCCACCAGCTCCGCACCCTCCGTGTAGTGGCCCTTGGCCCAGTTGTTGCCGGCCCCACTCTGACCTGTGAGGGGTAGCAGACGGGGTCGGGGCTCTGCAGTCCAGACCTGCAGCCCCATGACTGTTCTCCCATCTGTCAAGTAGGCCCCACTCAGCACCCCTCTCATACCCGCTGCAGCTTCCCTGAGCCAACGGTGCTCAGTGCTCAGGACGAGAGCTCTGGACAAGGACTTGAGAACTCAGGGTCGCCCCAGAGCCGTGCTCTGCCTCCTGAGGGGACCAGGGGTGAATGGACCAGCCCTCCTGCTCCAGCCCACCTTCCTTCTGACTGGCAGTGCCAGGAGCCTACACAATAACCCCAGAATCCCTGGCAGTGGGGGCTGCATGCAAGTTGGCATCGATCAGTTGGCTGCGCCGGGGTCTGGGGGCACAAGTCAGCGAGGCCCTGCCCCGGGGCACAGGCGTGACCTCCTGGCGGCAGCACGGCCTCATGCTCGTGGACCCTGGAGGTCCCGTTCTGTCTCAGCAGCTCTCCAGCAATTCTGTCAGCTTCTGTCTGCTCCACACGCCCTTCCCCTGGAAATGCACGCGTGCTTTCTGTTCTCCCCACGGAACCCTTTCTGTGGGCCTCCAGTGCCCAGCTGTAAAATGGAGAGATCAGCTCTCACCCTTCAAGATCATGTGAGGAGCTGACCATTGCTTGTTTCTGACAGCCGCCCTGTCCACTGACCCGAGCTTGTGTGTCATGGGGTCTGCCCTCAGAGCTCGGAGCAGGCAAAACTTACCGAAGATGAAGTTGTCAGGCCTGAAAAGATGTCCGAAGGCCCCAGAGCGGACGCTGTCCATGGTCCCGGGCTCTAGGTCCACCAGGATGGCCCGAGGCACGTACTTGTGAGCTGAGGGGAGAGAAGGGCTCAGGTGATCACAGAGGGCCGGAGCCTCTCCCTCATCTTTTCTTTTCTTTCTTTTTCTTTTTTTTTTGGGGGGGAGGAGAATGGAGTCTTGCTCTGTAGCCCAGGCTCGGGTGCAATGGCACAGTCTCAGCTCACTCCACCATCCACCTCCCAGGTTCAAGTGATTCTTCTGCCTCAGCCTCCCAAGTAGCTGGGATGACAGGCACAAGCCACCATGCTCAGCTAATTTTTGTATTTTTAGTAGAAACAGGGTTTCACCATGTTGGCCAGTCTGGTCTTGAACTCCTGACCTCATGATCCGCCCGCCTCAGCCTCCCAAAGTGCTGGGATGAAAGGCATGAGCCACGACGCACACCCTCTCCCTCATCCTTTCTGAATTCTGCACCCGCCTGCCACCCTCCTGCTCACATCCTAAGAGCCTTTACTCTGAAGTCAGAGAGTCCTGGACCAAAGGTGAGCTTGACCAACTTTCCTAAGCCTCATTGTGTGTAAGAACAGAGCGGCACTGGCAGAATCAGTTCTCACGTCCACCAGGCGCAGGGGCTCATGCTTACACTCCCAGCACTTTGGGAGGTCAAGGCAGGTGGATCTCTTGAGTCCAGGAATTCGAGACCAGCCTGGGCAACATATCGAGACAGTCTCTACTAATTTTAAAAAAACAAAACAAAACAAAACTTTTTTGAGATGGACTCTCGCTCTGTCACCAAGACTGAAGTGCAGTGGTGTGATCTCAGCTCACCGCAACCTCTACCTCCCAGGTTCAACTGTTTCTCCTGCCTCAGCTTCCCAAGTAGCTGGGATTACAGGAGCATATCACCACAGCCGGCTAATTTTTGTATTTTTAGTAGAGATGGGGTTTCACCACGTTGGCCAGGATGGTCTCGATCTCTTGACCCCGTGATCTGCCCACCTCAGCCTCCCAAAGTGCTGAGATTACAGGCATGAGCCATCACACGTGGCCTAAAAATTTTTTAAAATCACATGTCCATGTGGGCAGGTGAGTGTGTCACCACGTTGATATGGAAATCACTTTTCTCCAGTTGCTAAAGAGCCCCTGACTAAGCCCTCCAGGTGGCCCCCTTCTCCAGGCCCTCGTATGGCCACCAAAGTCTCCTGCCTGCCCCAGCTCTGTCTGTCCCCCTGGATACACAAAGGCCCTCATGGTCACTAATATGTTGGCTCTCACTTTTGTGACTATGATTTGTTGTCTTTATTCTATGCATCTGGATACCCGATATCCAGTTATGCCTGCTGGCATCTCAGCTGTGGGAAGTAGAAAAGTTCCTTTTTAAAGTTTCCTTTCTTGTTAAAGAGTTAAGTGTGCTGATAACTTTGTGAAGCCCTGTCCTATGTAGCTGTTAGACACGCCGTGCTTACAGGCACGTGGTACATTCTGTGTCCTTGTACTTTAACCAAGATATCTGTGCTGGACGTGCTCACGGGCATGTCCCAGCTCTCCATTGCTTTTACCTGTTTAGAAAAGTTGTAAGTTGTGAGCCAATCAGGTTTTAGTTTAGATAGTGACGTCTGGCTCCAGCCAAAGGAGATCGGACACAGCAGCAAAGATGACCCCAAATGCGCCAGGGATAAATTTGTCTATTTTCCTTTGTTCATTGTACTCTCATGGCAAGATGGCTAGCGAGGGTCCCCTTCCTGCAGTCCAGGAAGCAAAAACTGAGTTCCTGAAAAATCCTTTGTCTCAGTGCTGATTTTTCTTTGCGGCACTGAGCATCTATTTCCAACATTGGCCAACTCATGGGAGGACAGAGACACTGAGACCTGGTCAGTCCAGGCACCCCACGTCCTCACCAGGGCTGGAATGAGTATGGAAAGAAAAGTGTTCCTCTTCAAAGTTTCTCTTCTTGTTAAAGAATAAAAAATGTTAGAAATAATAGTTTCTTTTAAAGACTAACTTCCTTCACAGCCTTCTTGGTTTTTTGGTTTTGGGTTTTTTTTTTTTTTTTGCTAATAACTCTTTGTGAAGCCCTATCCTATGTAGCTGTTAGATATAAAGAAATGGGTACATTCTATGTCCTTGTGCTTTAACCAAGATATTCGTTCTGGGCAAGCTCAGGCACGTCCCTGCTCACAGCCTATGCCCCTTCCTTATTTGGAAATGTTATTACTTTTCTAAGTCCTTTCGTGGGCAACTTCCTGTTTTCCTTTGTTCTCCACTGCCTTTATCTATTTAGCAAAGTTTTAAGTTGTTAGCCAATCGGGTTTAGCTTAGACTGTGAGGTCCAGCTCCAACCAATGGAGACGGGACAGAGCAGTAAGGACCTGATGCATAAGGGACAAACATTCCTGCCTTTCCTTTGTTCACTGCACTGTCGTGGCAGGACTGCTGATGGGTAGCACCCTTTCTGCAGAAAGTAAAATTGCCTTGCTGAGGAAACGTTTTGTCTGAATGCTAATTTTTCCTTTCGGCACCTAGGAACAAGCATCTGGTTCTAACAGGGAGGCTGGGGCAGGCACTCACAAGATGCCTCATTGTAGTAGACGCTGATCCGCTCCAGCTGCAAGTCCGAGTCACCCACGTAGTTGCCGCTGGGGTCTATGCCATGTTCATCACTGATGACTTCCCAGAACTGCAAAAGAAGTGGGAGAGGAGGGATCAGCAGGCAGCCTGTAAGCCCCAGCCAGGCCCTTTCCCTTGCGAAGCCTTATAGCCCTCAGTATAAAACTAGGGCTTTGGACCCAAGGCCTCCACTAGCCCCATTCAGAAGAGAGCCCCACACTCTGTCATCTGTCAAAAAATTGCCGTCATAAATATGCACCCCGACTCATGCACACCCAAGCTGACCACAGCCCCAGGATGGCTCAAGGTTCAACAGACCAACACCCAGGCTCCCAGGCCCAGCTCTGCACCTGCTGCCAAGGGCCTGGGCCAGCTGATGCGTCCATGAAGGGCATTGGTAATAAACACCTGAGGGATAGTTTTCATTATCCCTTCTTTTCAGGCAAGGGAACGGAGACACAGAGGGGTAGAGACACCCACAGTAGCTGGCAGAGGAGGGTAGCCGGGTTCAGAGGCCCAGAGCTCAAGATGGTTTCTGGCTGCTACACCTGCCCCTCCACTTCAGAGCAAACTGTATCCAGTGATGGTGCTGGGACATCACTGACCTCAGCCAACGGGACTCATGGGGACCTGGAGAACCATCTCATTAAGGACCCCCAGCTGGGTCTGCAGAGGGGTCCCTGGGGTCCCAAATGGGAAGCGACTTGCCTGGGGTCACCCAGCCTGTCCATGTGGGGCTGGCATTATCCCAGCTCCCAGGGGTCATCCTCTCTCTACCTGCCACCCCACTTCTTCCCCCCTGAATGCAAACCTACGTGCTTCTCAGACTCTGCTCCCACAACTGCCACAGAGCAGAGCCTAGACTCAGGGGCTGGACCTGATGGGTTCACAGACGCTTCTCCCACCCTTCCCAGCTGTGTGACCTTGGGTGGGTCACAAGGATTCTGTGACTCAGTGTCCTCATCTGTTCAATGGGCGTGATGATAACAGGTCTTTGTGAGAATAAAGTGAGTTAATCTGTGTAAGGCGTATAAATGGCATATGGCAAATATAGAATTATTAGCACATAGGCGTGCACACAGAGACACACATCCCTGGGTGAGAGGAAGGCCTTCAGAGAGATGCCAACTCATCATGGGACACACCCTGATGGCCAATCACGGCTGCACCCAGGAGCAGCATCTGCAGGTAGCAGGCCTCCTGGGACACAGGCCATGTGGCTTCCCAGGGCTGTCTGACCTCTCCCAGTGCCCCTTGCGCTGGCTCCTCAGGGGTGAATTTCAGATGAGCTGATGGGTTTGAAGGCCTCAAGAAACAAGGGCCACTAAGTGTGAGTCATGTGCTGGAGAAAAGGTCACTCAAGAAAAAAGCAGGTTAGAAAACAATCTGGCCGCTGGGCACACTGGCTCATGACTGCAGTCCCAGCACTTTGGGAGGCTGAGGTGGGAGGAGCCCGGGAGTGCAAACCAAGATGTGCTTTGGAACGGAGACAGGGGAGAGACATTTTAAGATGCTTCTAGTTAAAGGGATTACTTTAGTGGAAACTGCTCTGTGCAGGAGGCAGGACTGGGTGGTAGCAAGCGTGAGCCTCAGAGTTCATCTCAAGACCCCATCTCAAAATAAATACATAAATAAAGGTCAGGTGTGGGGACTCACCCCTGTAACACCAGCACTTTGGGAGGCTGATGTGGATGAATCACCAGAGGTCAGGAGTTCAAGACCAGGCTGGTCAACGTGGTGAAACCCTATCCCTTCTAAAAATACAAAAATTAGCCAGATGTAATGGCTCACACATCCCAGCCACTCAGGAGGCTGAGGCAGGAGAATCACTTGAACCCAGGAGACGGGGAGGTTGCAGTGAGCCAAGATTGCACCACTGTACTCCAGCCGGGGCGACAAAGAAAGTCTCTGTCTCATAGAATAATAATAAATAAATAGAAAGAAAACTGCTTATAGCCGGGCGCAGTGGCTCACGCCTGTAATCCCAGCACTCGGGAAGGCTGAGGTGGGCAGATCAAGAGGCTAGGAATTCGAGACCAGCCTTGCCAACATAGTGAAACCCCGTGTCTACTAAAAATACAAAAATAATCCGGGCATGGTGGTGCACACCTATAGTCCCAGCTACTCAGGAGGCTGAGGCAGGAGAATTGCTTGAATCTTGGAGGCAGAGGCTGTGGTGAGCTGAGATCACGCCACCACACTCCAGCCTGGGCAACAGAGTAAGATTGTCTCAAAGAAAAAAAAAAAGAAAAAGAAAACCACTTGTTTCAGGCGTGGTGGCTCACTCCTGCAATCCCAGCACTTTGGGAGGTAGAGGCAGCGGGTCATCTGATGTCAGGAGTTCAAGACCAGCCTGGGCAACATAGTGAAACCCCATCTCTACTAAAAATAAGAAAATTCGCCAGCACTTTGGGAGGTTGAGGTGGGCAGATTACAAGGTCAGGCATTCAAGACCATCTTGAGACCAACATGGTGAAACTCTGTCTCTATTAAAAATAAAAAAAACTAGCCAGGCATGGTGGCACACACCTGTAATCCCAGCTACCCAGGAGGCTGAGGCAGGAGAATCGCTTGAACCCAGGAGGCGGAGGTTGCAGTGGGCCGAGATTGCAGCACTGCACTCCATTCTGGGCAACAGAGTGAGAAACCATCTTAAGAAAAAAAATTAGCCAGGCGTGGTGGTGGGCGCCTGTAATCTCAGCTACTTGAGAGGCTGAGGCAGGAGGATCACATGAACTCAGAAGGCGAAGTTTGCAGTGAGCTTACATTACTCCATTGCACTCAAGCCTGAGCAACAGAGGGAGACTCCATCTCAAAAAAAAGAAAGAAAACCGCTCATGGGTGCTTCTCTATGTGTGGCTGTCTCTGGTGGATGCATGGAAGGCTGTGCCTGGGGCGGGGCTGGATTGGGAGAAGCTTCTTCCCACTGCATGCCCTTCGGTACCGCTGGGATTTTGTTATAAGCACACGGTAGCTTTTCAAAGAAAATTTGATAAAAATAAATGTCTTTAAAACAGTGTAATTATTGTAACATGTACAGGAGCATTCACCTCTGATGACAGTCTCTCAGGATACCCGTTCTTCCAGAGACTGTTACCAGAGCTCACCTCTCCACAAGGGTCACGGATGGATTTCTTTCTGCCTTTTGTGCATTTTTGTCGTTGCTAAGTTTTACTCTTTTTGCATTAAGTTTTTTGTTTGTTTGTTTTTGAGACAAAGCCTCGCTCTGTTGCCCAGGATGAAGTGCAGTGGTGTGATCTCTGCTCACTGCAACTTCCTCCTCCTGAGTTTAAGCAATTCTCCTGTCTCAGCCTTCCAAGTAGCTGGAACTACAGGCTTCTGCCACCACGCCCGGCTAATTTTTGTATTTTTAGTAGAGACAGGGTTTCACCATATTAGCCAGGATGGTCTCAATCTCCTGACCTTGTGATCTGCCCACCTTGGCCTCCCAAAGTGCTGGGATCACAGGTGTAAGCCACCACGCCTGGTAAGTTTTTAAATTATAAAAATGAAATCAGGCTGTGGCTCATGCCTGTAATCCCTGCACTTTGGGTTGCTGAGGCAGACAGATCACTTGAGGTCAGGGGTTTGAGACCAGCCTGGTCAACATGGCAAAACCCCGTTTCTACCAAAAATACAAAAATTAGGCACGGTAGCGCGCACCTGTAATCCCAGCTACTTGGGAGTCTGAGACACAAGAATCACTTGAACCCGGGAGGTGGAGGTTGCAGTGAGCTGAGATCGCGTAATTGCACTCCAGCCTTGGCAACAAGAGCAAAACTCCGTCTAAAAATAAAGAAAGAAAGAAAAAAAAGGAAACGGTGGCCGGGCGTGGTGGAGAGTGCCTGTGGTCCCAGCTACGCGGGAGGCCGGGGCGAGAGGACCGCGGGAGGCCGAGGCTGCAGTGGGTCGAGGTCGCGCCACCGGACTCCAGCCTGGGCGGCAGAGCCAGATCCCGCCTCCTAACAAAACAAAACGAAAACAAAAACAAACAAACAAACAAAACCCCCAAACTGAAACCGAAACCTAAAAACAAAACGCATCGCCGGCCTTGGGACGCCGCGAGGTGCTCGGCCCGGGCGCTGTCCTTGGTGCTGACCTCGAGCCGCGCTTGGGGTCCTGGGGAAAGCGGGGCCGGGATTTGGGGGCGGCGGCTCCCGGGGCAGCGGCTGCGCGACTGCGGCCTCCGGACCCTCCGGGACCCCCACGCGGCTGCCGCCCGGCGCCAGCTCCGCAGAGGCGCTCAGGCCGGGGGCGGGACGAGCCGGGGCGCCGTCTCCCATTGGCTGCGAGCGCCAGGCCCCGCCCACTCGCCGCCCCGCCCAGCAGCCGCCAGGAGGGGGCGCCGGAGCGCGCACGGAGGACAAAGGCCCCCCCAGCCGCAGCAGGCGGCACCGCCCCGGGGCGGAGCCCGGGCCCCGACTCGGCCTCTGCGGCAGCGGGGCGTCGTGGGTCCCGCGCGCCCTTGGGTTTCCGCACAGCCCGGCCCGCCCCTACCCCCGGGGTGACTGCGGGCGGCCGCGCGGCTTCCGGGCCTCCAGGTTTCCTGCTCCTCGGGGCGCATCCCTGCGAGATGACGGCGCCGTGCACAGCGCAGGGGTGCCCCGCGTGAGTCGTCCGCGCTGCCGCGTGACCACCTGGGACGCGGCTTTGCTCCTGGCCTCCAGTCACCCCGACTTCCCTTCTCCCACCCACCCCGGCCAGGCGCCTCCCGGAGTCCAGGGGCCTCGCTGCCCAGTCACCAGCCGAGGACCCCCAAACGGGGAAGCGGCCCCCTTGCCCGACTTCAGCTGCTGCCGCCCACCCACCCGGCCGCCCCCACCAGCTGTGGGAGTGGGGGCCGAGCATGGCCAAGGAACTTCCCTACACGGGCCTGGCCCGGGGGAATTCGCGTGTGACCTCTGGAGACATGCCAGGGTGAGGCGGCGGCTGGACGCAAAGCACTGAGCTGCTTCCCATCGCTTCCACGAGGGAAGCGGTGGAGGGGAGCACACTATTCCCCCCGAGAAGATTTACTTCCCTGTTCTTGCGTTGTTAAAAAGAATCATGTTATCATTATTGTTATTTTGAGACAAGGTCGCGCTCTGTCGCCCAGGCTGGAGTGCAGTGGTCGGTCACAGCTCACTGCAGCCTCGACCTCCCAGGCTAAAGTGATTCTCCCATCTCAGACTCCCAAGTAGCTGGGACTCAGGCGCGGGCCACCACGCCAGGCTGATTCATTTATTTATTATCATTATTTTTAATAGAAACGGAGTTTCACCATGTTCCCCAGGCTGGTCTACTCCTGGGCTGAAGCGATCCTCCCGTTTCAGTCTCCCAAAGTGTTGGGATTACATGAGATTCCTGAGCCACCGTGCCCAGCCAGGTATTAATTTTTAAAACAAAATAAATTAAGAAAAAACAACTCAAAAGGAATTAAAAAGCAGTGGGCAAACTAAGGGCTCCAGTGCTGAGAAGCGGAGCTCGAGGCAAGCCAAGGAGCGAGCCAGGGGCCAGAGCTGCCTCTGCCGCCGTGGAGCCTCAGGGGACGTCTGCCTGTCGACCTGACTTCTAGGTCCCAGCTCTTGCCTGACAAGGGCCTTGTGGGACCACGGCTCTGCGCCCATCCCAGCCGTAGAAGGAGGAACCCCAGGTGGGCCTCAGGGCTGCCTGCCCTCCCTCCCCCCAGCGACCCCTGACCCTCCCAGGAGCAGATGTTCAGGGCAGGCTCTGCCCCAGTGACCACATTAATGAGACCTCGGCCCCTCCCATCAGGCCAGGGCAGCTGTCAGAGGATGCTCCGGGAGTTCTGGTTTGATTTGAGGACACTGTCCCCCAGGCCTCCCTTCCCCCAGGCTCTCCTTGGCAGGCACAGCTGTCTCCTTCGGTGATTAGAGTCTCCCCACTACTGGGCCTCCTACCCTCGGAGGCGCCTCCACCCGGAGCCAAAGTTGCAATTTACATGTCAGCCACGTGGCTGGCCCTGTTGTAATTAGCTTTTTGTTCCTGCCTGGTTTCCATGGCAACAGCCTCCCGAGGAAGCCTTTCTCTGGCCCCTTCCTCTCTAAGACCCGTCTCCTCCAGCCCCCCCTTCCCGGAATCAGCGCTGCACCAGCCCTGAGCTGGGTCCCTGGCCTTGGTCCTGACAAAGCCGGCCTCCCCCACCCCAGTTTCCCAGGACTGTTACGAGCGCAGATCCTTTGGCGAGCAGGCCCCGCCCGCCCCGCCCGAGCCCCAGGGTGGCTCCTGCCGGGGAGGCGGACCAAGGGGCAGCCCAGCTCTCGCACCTGCTGTGTCACCTTGGGCCAGGGGCAGCCTCCCAGGACCAGGGGACATGACATCCCCTAAATGATTTAGGCGGGGGTCCCTGCACGACACCAACGCCCCTTCCTGCCTGGCCCCGACGTCTGCGAGGTGGGCTAACAATGGAGGGAGGGGCGCGCCACGGTGCAGCCTCCACACCCCACAGCCCGGCTTTGTTCCCACGTCCAATCCCCAGACTGGTAGACCCTGGGTGGGCGCGGTCAAGCCCCGCGGGGGTTGCCCAAGAGCGGCTGCGCCGACAGAGAGCCCGGTCCTCGACCAAGGTCGTCTCGAGTCCAGGCACAACCCCTCCAACAAAGGCACAGGGTGGGGCCAGGACGCCGAGGGGTGTTGGAGCAGGCTGGAGAGACATCAGGACGGCTCAGGCCTCTCGGGGGACGTTCGGCTCCTCGAGTGGGGGGGTTCGAGCCGAGGGAATTACGGCTGTGGGGAAAGCCCCACCCACCCAAACGTACCCACCCCACCCATCTCACTCAGGGCTATGTTGCGAGCCGAAAAGACAGGGCCACGCCCAGACAGGGCCCCCAGCTGCACCTGCCGAGGCCCGGTGGAGGGGGCGCAGGTGTGGAGGGGGCTGAGGCTTCACGACTGACGTGAGCTGCGCCCCCGACAGCCCGAGGTCACCTGTGCAGGGGCGGAGAGGTGAGGGCGAGAGTCCCAGGGCGGGGGCCCCGCGTCCCGGCCGCCCGGCTCCGCGCTGGGGGGCAACCCTTTGTTGCAGGTTCGCAGGGGCGGGGGCGGCGGGAGTTGCGGGCCCCGGGGCACGGCGCCTCCCTCCTCCCGCCCCGGGGCCCGGGACAGGCCGGGGCGCGCAGCCTCACCTTGGCCCCGATCTGGTTGCCGCACTGGCCGGCCTGGATGTGCACGATCTCCCTCATGCTGGGCGCGTCTGGCGGGCGGCTGCGGACTGGCGCGGGCGGGCCGGGCTGGCTGCTGAGAGTCGGGGACCGCGGCGCTGTGCTCTTATAGCTGCGGCCCCGCCCGCCGCATCGACTGATGTCATTGCGGGCGGCCAATCGGGAGGCGCCGCCGCAGAAAGCCGCCCGGCCCGCAGGCCCCGCACCGCGCGTCCCCGCCGCATCCTCCGCCCCGCGCGTCCCCGCCGCATCCTCCGCCCGCGCGTCCCCGCCCGTCCCCGCCCGCCGCGCGCAATGCGGCGCCCCTCCCGCAGCTAAGGATCCCGCAGCGCTGGGCCGGGCGCGGTCTGGGGGCCCCGCGCACTGGAAAGGAGGGGCGGGCTCACAGAGGAGCCGGCTGTGGGCGCGCCGAGATCCAGGGAGGACAATGGAAACCCCCCTCGGCCCTGGGAAACCCGCCCCCAGCTACCCTCTCGGTCCCGCCCTGGCGACAGCCCCACCCTGCGGTTTGTAAGGAGGGTCTTTTTTCCTCACGCCTGTCTAGGGACCAACTCGCATCTTCCCAGCTCCCTGTCTTTTGGCAGACAAGGTGCTCTGAGCTTTGCCCGCCCGTTTGGGTAGGAGAGGTAGGTAAAGGCGGACGCAGGCCCTGAACCCACCGAGAAGAAACAAAGCGTCCGATCAGGCCTGGGAAGAGCCCGAGGCGGGAGGGCGCGGGCACAAAGCGGTGGCGGCGGCTGCCCGCGAGCTCCGTGGGTCTGCGGCTTCCGCAGTGGGGGGCCGCCTGGCCCCCTCCCTCAGGGGGCTGCCAAGAGAGTTCAAAGGAGCTTTGTGGCCGGGCGCGCGCAGCACCTGGACGTGCCTCTGCCTTGCGCATCGGTGTCAGGAATTGTCACAAGGACGCACAAGCCAGGGAAGAACCCGGCCAGGGTGGGGGAGGGTGGGCCGCAGCTTCTATCCGACTCACTCCCTGAGGTCGGAGACTGTGCAGGGTGCCTCGGGGGAACAAGCGGAGCCGAGTCTGCTGGTCAGAGAAGGGAGGAAGAGAAGGACTGCAGGGCTCGCAGCATCAGCTACACACCACAGCACTGACCTCCTCCTGGGCCATGTATTACAGCGACACCATCTTATAATGAGATCCTTCTGACATGTCAATGACAAAAATCCTTCAGGAACGGTCTGACAGTGCCCAGTGTACAGAGGACCCCGCCTCCCGCAAGTCAGCATTCATTTCACAAAATGAGCAGCTGCAAACACGCCGCCTGCATCGGGTCTGTGTGCACAGGGCTGTGTGGGGGTGGCGTGTCACTGGGCCTGTCTCTCTCTTTTCTCTCAAGAGACGCTCCCCAGTTCAGAAAGTCAAGAAATGGATCTTTTGTTCTCAAGAGATGCCCCTCCCCACAAGTGCTTATGTGGCTGTGCTTGGGTCTAGCTGCCTGGGGGCCCTCCCTGTTCCTGTTTAAGGGGGTCCTGGGTGAGCATCTCGGGTGCCTCCCTGTCTCAGCGAGGGAAGAAGCTTTGCAGCCTCAGGTCAGCCAGCTCCTGCTCTGTCCCCAGAGGGCTCTGGTGCCAGGCTTAAGGCTGACTCACTGTCCGGTCTCCCAGAAGAGGCGGGCCTGCCAGGAAGCAGCTCCCAGTCCTGAGGCTGGCAGTCAGGGCTGCAGCTGACGCAGGGGTGGGGCTGGCCAGGGGGCTGCTTACTGGGCCTGCCCGGGAGCTGGCTGATGGCACCCCTGCAGCCTCCATTGAGCCTGTCCCCAGATGGACGCTGACTGAGTGCTCAGGGGCTCCACTGCTCCCAGCACCAGGCACCAGCGTTATCCCCAGGGACTCGCTTCCAGGGACCTGTCCACTGGCTGGACCACTGCCTCATCCCCATCGTCAGAGGCCTCACATCAAGCACAGACCCCACCTGCCCACTCCCAGAAGGGCAGTCCTGGGCAGAGAACAGGCCCAGCCCCCAGCCCCCAGCCCCTCTGCACTGGAGTCCCTTCCGGGCATCTCAGAGTGCACGGGGATGGTCCCATTCATGGCTGATCATGGCTGGAGGGACCCAGGGCCAGGGCAAGGAAAAAGGAATGTGTCCCAGCTGAGGTCACATGTGGTCACATGGAGGACTGGGCACCTGTATCTACTCCAGCTGGGACAGTGTCAGAGTGGAGGGACTAGGGACCTGCTGCACCTGCTCCTCCTTCCTCCAGGCTGGGGTTTGCAAGCACGGAGAGAAAGCCAAAGAGCAGAGTCAGCACAAGCCTGGCTGGGGCCTCCACATCCCCAGGCACTCGGGGCTTCTGGGGCTGTGGCCTCCTCACCTGGCGAGGTGGGCCATGCTTTCTGGGACTCCTTTCTTCCCTCTCTTGACTCTCATCTCTGACCACCTTCCCCTCCACCCACAAACTTCAAGCACTTTCTGGAAGGGGCTGAGGTGGGTGATGCTGAGTCACATTTATTACCAGACTTTCCTGGCCCTGTGCTCCCAGGCACTGGTCACTGATTCAGGCATTTGCCAGAGCTGTCTGCCTGGGCAACTGGCACAGAAAAGCAGCCTGAGGACCCAGTCTCAGTCACCGCGACGAGCCTGGAACCGGCCCTCAGAAGGGGTCAGCCACACGCCACTTCTGAGGCTCCCGCACACCTGGTCCCTTGGCCTGAGACAGGGATTTCACTTCCTGCTGCAGGAGCTGCTGCATGGCTGTGGCGAAGCTGATCACAAAGCCCCTTCTCCTGGGGCTGTTGTGGAGCAGCCCTCCCTCACAGAGGCTCTTAGCACACATTTCCACCCAGAGACTTCACATCCCAGCTGACGAGGGCACAGGTCCTGAGAGCTGGCAGCAAAGATGAGGTGGGGTGGGAGCTGCCCCGTCATCGGAGCAGGTGGCGTGCCCCAGGAGTGGGTAGAGAATGTCTCTTCAGGAGCCCGGAGCCTTGCAACTCCCCATGGCCTCCTCCATTCCCCATGACTGCCGGTGAGGAGTTCTGCCTGGAGTTTCGCATGGACTCCTCTCCCTGGTCCCAGAAGGGTCTGCGCTTCAACACTTTGGGAGATCATTTAGTCCATCCTCTTTGACAAATGGGGACCAGGGAGGTAAGGGAGTGCCCAGGGTCACACAGGAGCCAGGCCACACACTGTCGTCACCTGCCTCTGCCCAGCACCCCGGCCACCACCCTGCACGCCGCCTGTGCCGTGCTTACCAGGAGCACAGTAGCACCTCCTTGAGCGTCCTGCGGAGCTCCTGGCTGCGGAAAGCGTAGATGAGGGGGTCGATGATGGTGTTGCAGATGATGAGGGTGAGAAAGACCTTGAAGTTCTTGAAGATACAACTGCAGGTCAGGTGCTGGGGGCACAGGACCACCAGTGTGAGATGCAGGAAGAAGGGGCCCCAGCAGAGGAAGAAGATACCCAGCAGGATGGTGAGGGTGGCAGCACCTCTGAGGCCAAAGCCCTGGTGGGCTGGCGGCTGTCTCTTGTGGAGCCGGGTAATGCCCTGGGCGTGCTGGCAGGCCCGGGCCAGCATGTGGACGTACAGCACGGCCATGAGCACCAGCATGGCCAGGAAGAAGACCACGAGGCACAGCAGGACGGCCGCGTGGTTGTAGTAGGTGATGAAGAGTGTGCTGGAGAGGACACTGGCCACCCAGATGGCCGCGATGGCTCTCCGCACCCGCCGCAGCGTCATGATGCTGTGGTAGCGCAGTGCATAGAAGATGGAGATGTAGCGGTCCACGGCGATGGCGCCCAGGAAGCAGAGGCTGCACAGCATGGAGCTGCAGGTGAGCACGTCGATGGTGTTGTGCAGCTGCTGCACCACCGAGGCCCGGGTCGCCAGGGCGCTGGCCTCCAGCAGGAGGACGACGGCCGTCTCCAGCATGTTGCTGCCGCTCACCAGCAGGTCCGACAGGGCCAGGCAGCAGATGAAGCCGTACATGGGTGAGTGCAGGTTGCGGTTCTTGGCGATGGCAGCCACCACCAGCACATTCTCCACCAAGCTCACCAGCCCCAGGCTGAGGAAGAGCCCGTTGGGGATGGACACCTCCAGGCATGGGGCTCCCGTGTGGTTGGCAGCCAGCCCCAGGTTGGGGGTGGCTGTGGGGGTGGAGTTGAGGGACTCCAGGAGTCTCTTCTGAGCTCCCTGCATAGGCATAGTCCCGTCCAGGAAGCAGGAAGGGGTTGTTGGAGGCTCCCAGGTCCCCACAGTTCTCCCCCCGCAGGAGTCCTGCTCAGCTCATGGTGCTGCTGGGGGGCCCTGGGTGTCCCCCATGCCTGCCTCATGCCATCCAGGCACCCCCCAGATCTGCCCTCACACTCACCCTCTCCCGCCTGGACCGGCTAGCTTGGGCATGGCCCAGCCAGTCCAGACACTTCGTAGCATGAACCCTCTGACCTCAGGGCATCTCACATCCAATGCGAACAAACCTGGTCCTCAGCTCCCTCCTTGCCTCTTCCCTGGAGGCCGCTCAGGTCCCCGGGACATTTCCACACCTCTGGCCCCTCCTGGCCTCTGAGACCTCTGCCTGCCTCCTGCCTCCCTGGGCCAGGGTTGGACTGAGGTCCTGGGAAGAATGGAGCCTTTCTCTGCATCTTTAAAGTCATCCTCGGAGCCCCTCCCCTGAGGGTGTCCACATGACGGGCGTGTGCCCAGGATGCGTGAGCGCCCACCCCTGCCCAGCCTGCCATGGTGCCCAGGGAGTCCCACACAGAGCCCATCTCCTTCACATTAAAAAACACTGCCATCTGTCCAGGTCACCAGGGCCCCTGCCTGGCCTCCCCTCTAGGAGTCCAGGGTTTCCCCGGGCCCTGCCCCCTCCAGAGGCTCCTCCGCTTCAGATAGTCCCTAACCCGTCCGTACGTCAGCAGCTCAGTGAGGACAGGGGCCTCCTCTGCTCCCAGCCAAGGCATGCATGGAGCAGCAACTCAGCCGTCAGCGTTCACGGCAGATTTGGGGGCTGTACCAGGGAGAACTTTCCAATAATTATTCTGGAAACTGAGTGGACCCTTGTGGAGACGCACATCACAGGGGTGTGAGGGGCTTCTGGGCAGGGCAGAGGGTGAAAGGACCCAATGCCAGAGGTCCCCAGAGGGGGTGATGCTTCTAGGTATCACACAGAGCCTGAGGCTGCTCTGACCCCTGCCCCCGAGGGCCCAGCCTCGCCCAGCCAGAGGAGCAGCCCGCTCGATGGCAGCCCTGGGGCTGGGGGTGTCACTTTCTGGGCGCGGACCGGCAGACCGGCTGGCGGGAACTCTGGTGAGGTCTTCGGGACCCTCCAGTCATCTGATGGCTCATCCTCACTGGGGCACCTGGGACACTGCTTCTGCCCTCCCCCAGCGGTGCCCCCATTTCCGCTGCAGAAGGCACCGCAGGCCCAGCACCAGGAGCCACATCAAAGGCGGACCTGTTGCCTCCAGCCAGTGGCCGCACGTGGTGCTCTGCCATCGGTTCACAGCAGCCGGGTGTGGCGCCCAGGCCCAGCAGGAACGGTCGGGAGGGGCCGCCACGCCCACTGCGGGCATCTTTCTGGGTTCACTCCAGGGCGCTCCCAGCACTCCGTTGCTGAACACTTCATCTGTGCTGACGAAAAACCTCCTTCTGAAGGTGGAAGCGGGAGGGGGAACTGAATTATCCGTCCCATTTACAGGTGCAGAAAAGGAGGCAACCGGACAGGCGCTGCATCAGGGTCTGTGTTAGCACCTGTGACGTCCGAGTTAAGATCCGTGCTGTCACTCACCGTGGAATGCCCACATCACTCACAAGCCACCTCCATGTGTGAGCACGTTACTGTTCATATTGACTGATACAGTATATATTAATTTACTTGTTACATCTCCATTCTGCAATTTATAAATATTTTTGCTTTAAAATTTATTTTTATTTTTTTGAGACTCAGTTTCACTCTGTCACCAAGGCTGGAGTGCAGCGGCCTGATCTCTGCTCACTGCAACCTTCACCTCTCGGGTTCAAGTGATTTTTGTGCCTCAGTCTCCCAAGTAGCTGGGATTGCAGGTGCCCACGACCACCCCTGGCTAATTTCTGTATCTTTAGTAGAGATGGGGTTTCGCTGTTGATCAGGCTGGTCTTGAACTCCTAATCGCAGGTGATCCGCCTGCCTTGGCCTCCCAAAGTACTGAGATTACAGGTGTGAGTCATCATGCCTGGTCTACTTTTAAATTTTTTTTTTTTTTTGAGATGGAGTTTTTCTCTGTCACCCAGGCTGGAGTGCAGTGGCACAATCTTGGCTCACTGCAGATGCCACCTTCCGGGTTCAAGCAATTCTTCTGCCTCAGCCTCAAAAGTAGCTGGGACTACAGGCGCACACTGCCATACCCAGCTAATTTTTTGTATTTTTTTAGTAGAGAGGGGGTTTCACCATGTTGGCCAGGATGGTCTTGATCTCTTGATCTCATGATCCACCCGCCTTGGCCTCCCAAATTGCTGGGATTACAGGCGTGAGCCACTGCACCAGGCCTAAAATTTTTTAATGGAAGTACAACATACATAAAAGTGCACCAATGACAAAAATGCAGGCTGAGGGATGCCCCCACCTAAACCAGATACATAAGCAGCGCCAGACAGACACTACGTTCCCACCCGGCTCACTCTCTCTGGCTAAGATTCGCCCATGCTAGTGGCTGCAATCCGCTGCCTCAGACTGATGTCCATTGTGTGAACACACCACGTAGCATCAGGGTGGCCTCAGACTCTCTATCAGTGACAGTGCTGCTGGCAGATTCTTGTACCACCTAATGGACAGAGGGGCGTGCACCTGCTGGATGGCATGCAGGAGGGGCATGGGCGGGGATTCAGCTTTGGGAGACTTGGTCAAACCATCTTCAGACTGGCAGACCCCTGTCTGGTAGCACAGACAGCCCCACACTGTTCATATGGGGAGTGTGCCCTGCCCACACCTCCACAGACCTTTGGTCTGGCCGCACCCACACAGCCTCACCTCAGTCCAGCCTTTTGCCTCCCGTGCTGTGCTTCCAGCTGAGCACAGGGGAGAGAAGGGTCCCAGATGTGAGGAGGCAGCTAAGCCTGGCTGGAGGAGGCTGAGCCTGGCTGGGGAAGGCAGACGGCCCCATGGTGTGAGGGGCCATGTCCCTGCACAGGAGTCCCTGGACATCCACAGCACCTCACAGACCCAGACCCCGCTCCCCTCTGGCCATGAGCCGGTAAGCAGCCCTATCCCAGCCCACTGCGTCCTCACATTTCAGGGACGTTCACGTTCACAGCTCCATGAGGCCTTTAAGATGGATGGCGGTTAACCCCAGCCTCCATCCCAGCCACCCAGCCTGGGACTTCAAAGGGCATGAGAATCGGGCAGCCTGTTTCCTGCCAGGACATAGCTGGAGGGCATCGGAAGTGGGTGACCCTGCCACAGGACTCCCACTGTGGTTCTCACTGGATGTGCCTGTCAGGGCATCGTGGGAAGGAGACGAGGTACAGATGAGCTGGAAAAAATCAACGTTCTGATTCGTTATGGTCATGGGGGAGATAAATTAGCCTCAGGATCATCTGTGATTAGATGGAACCAGATAATCCTACAGCTAATCCTATCTGTTCGGATCTCCTAGTGCCCCTGGAGATGTTGCGTGTTGAGTGGCAGGAAGACACGTGGGGCCAGGCTGCCCGCTCACCAGGGTCGCGGTGGACAGCGTCTTCCCATGGGCAGAGGCACAGTCCCATGGAGAACTTTCCACAAGGACGTTTCTGAACGAGGGCCCCATGAGGACAATGAAGACAGATGCCTTCCTGGGTTTGTTCAGTGTCTGGCACCCAAGGTCTGCAACACCCACACACATACGCACACACACACCTGCACCCACACACATATGCGTGTGCACACACAAATATGCACACCTGCACACACCTGCACGCACACATGCATGCATGCCCTCAGTGTGCACCCAAGGGCTGCAGGGAAACCAGCTCTGTAGCCCAGGGTGGCCTGTCCAGCTGCAGCCACGCACAGGTGGGGGGGTCACCACCGGACCAACGGTCCTGAGCTCTTGGCCACCGTGAGTCTGCCTCTGGGTCCCAATGTGGTGGGCTCCAGTACAACCCCAAGGACAGCAGGGCCGCAGCCCGCCTCAGTCCTTGGCTCAGGGGCCGTCAGTTTCCTTTGAACCTGGGGGTAGGGGTGTGGGAGGTGCCTGCGTTGAAGACTCTGGGGGGGTCTGGCTCAGTGGAAAAGGGCCCAGCTGGGGAGCAACGCTGCGATGGGCACCGGGGAAGCCACATGTGCCTCAGGCTCTCGCTGGGCTCAGCAGGGCCTGGGAGGAAGCAGGATCCACCATCCCCCATGAGCGTGGCAGAGGCCAAGCCTTGAGAGTAGTCTTCAGATCTCACGGTCATTAGCAACAGGCTCAGCAGCAGCTCACGACATAACCCCAGCAGCAGTGCCAAGGCGTCAGTGACCCAGCCACCTCTCAGGACAGCAGGCCTGGGCTCAAACTCTGCTGCACTCACTGTCCCTGGAACACCGGCTCTTCTTTGACTCCCAAGCACAGGACGGCTGCTGGAGCTCCAAACACCACATCCCCATGTGGGTGGACTCAAGGCATCTGGAACGGAAGAGGCAGGAACCCAGCTCTCCTTGCTTGCCTGTCATTTTCAGAGAACAAGCCCCTGAAGACTCTAGCGGTCCCCCCGTCTCAATGGCTGAAGCTCACCACAGGCACCTGGCTGTGGAGGGCAGGGAACCAAGGCAGACTGGGATGATCCCGGCCACCTTCCCTGGAGCTGAGTGCAGATCCTCAGCAAAGCCAGTTATGCTGGCATGGAAAAAAGGGTGGGTGAGACACCGGGAGGGCCCCGCTCTGCACCAGCCTGTGCTCCCCAGAGGCTCCCGCTGACCAGACATCATTCCCTTGCTGCAGAGGAAGGAGGCTGCAGCACCTGGGGAGAGGAGTGCAGCAGGCTCAGGATGTCACAGCTGGGACCCCGGTGCGCCACTACAAATGGCCAGCCCAGCGCGAGAGCTGCACCCTCAGGCCCGCGTCTGGGATGGGCACAGAGGGTTCACCCCTCAGGCCACCTCTTATCACAGACAGGGGGCCCTCACTGTCCTGGGGAGGTCCTGCACCCTAGGCTCCCACCCGGGAAATGCTGAGCAGTCAGCTGACAACAGGAAAAAGATGCGCTCACAGGCCTCAGTGGGCACTTGACAGACAATGACACAGTGATGGGGCTTTCTGGGAGGCGGGTCCATGGACCAGGACCCAGCCGGGGCTGAAACATGTTTCCTGCCTCACTGGCTGCCCTAGAGCCGTGGGCAGCCCCTCCTCCCAGCCCCTTGGGCTTGCTGCCTCCTGAGGGTGAAAGATCAGCGTGCTGTGGGGTGCAGGGGACAGGAACCCTGGTGCAGCCATAACACCTTCATGTTCTCGATCCTTCCAGAACCATGCCGGCTTCTGATGCCGTCTGGCTGCAACCTCTGCCCCCCTGTAGCTGCAACACTGTGGGATGCAGATTCTGGACGCCACTGCTCGTGTGTGCCCAGACCTGCTCCAGCTATGCCCCTCCCCAGGCTGGGGTCTCGGTCAGGGTGGCCCATTCACCCCTAGACTGAATGTCCCTTGATCTTTGCCACACTACCCTTCAGAGCTGCCCATGGACTTCCCTTTCCAGAACAGGCTCCTGAGGTTCTCCTTCAATTCCAGGCACTGCCCTGAATTTTCCAATACAATTATTTTGGCTGGGCGCAGTGGCTCACACGTGTAATCCCAGCACTTTGGGAGGCTGAGGTGGGCGGATCACCAGGTCAAGAGATCGAGACCATCCTGGCCAACAAGGTGAAACCCCATCTCTACTAAATATAAAACTTGGGCCGGGCACGGTGGCTCATGCATGTCATCCCAACACTTTGGGAGGCTGCGGTGGGTGGATCACCTGAGGTCCGGAGTTCGAGATTAGTCTGGCCAACATGGTGAAACCCTATCTCTAATAAAAATACAAAAATTAGCTGGGTGTGGTGGCTGACGCCTGCAATCCCAGCTACTTGGGAGGCTGAGGCAAGAGAATCACTTGAACCCAGGGGGCGGAGGTTGCAGTGAGCTGAGATCACGCCACTGCACTCTAGCCTGGGTGACAAAGTGAGACTCTGTCTCAAAAAAAAAACAAACACAAAAATACAAAAATTAGCTGGGCATGGTGAGTGTCATGGCGTGCGCCTGTAGTCCCAGCTATTCGGGAGGCAGAGGCAGAATTGCTTGAACTCGGGAGCTGGAGGGTGCAGTGAGCCGAGGTCGCGCCACTGCACTCCAGTCTGGTGACAGAGCAGGACTCCGTCTCAAAAAAAAAAAAAAAAAAAAAAAAAAAAAGTGTCAGACTCAACAGATGGTGGCATCCAGCCAGAGGACCACAGCACATCAGCCCCCATCTGCTTGGAGGAACAAGACTGAAGGCGGGCCGCAGCGTAGGGGACTCTGCTCCAGCCCCACCCTGAAACCCTCTACCAACAAGGAATGCAGCTCTGTCCATGAACCCCAGAGCAGGCTGATGGAGGACCAGCCCCAGGACCTTGGCGTTCAGCAGGGACTTGCCCTGAAGACCCCGTGGGTCCCCTTCTCCACTGTGTCCCAGATTCTGGGAGCACAGGAAGCACGTGGCCTGGGCCCCGCCTCACCCACAGGCCACTGGACACACTCAGTGCCTGGGAAAGAAGAGCGTGTGGACAGCAGAGCATGACCCATTGACATTTATAGGAGACACAGCGGACCACGCCGGCAGTACAGTAGCATCTCTGCTTCAGGGGCTGGCCAACTCCGACCAGCACAGAAATCAGGAACGTAAGCGTACAGCTTCCAGGCGCTCTGCGGACGCTCAGTCCCACTCCCCCTCCCCCTCCGCGTCGTCCTCGTGGGGCGCCTCTACGTCGTGGAGGTGGAAGTTGGCCATCATGTCGCGCACAGCCAGCATCAGCCTGTTGAGGCCCTGGTTGCGGTTCAGACCCCCAGCCACTCCTTCCTCGGGTCTCTCCCCCTGCAGCAACGGGACACGTCTAAGCAGGGGACGTCCGTGCTGGGACTCGGAGCCCAGGGCCCCGGCAGGAAGGCACCGTGGAGCCCCAGGTGGCCCTTGCCCCAGCGTCGGACCCTGAAGCCTCACCAGGTCCCTGTGAGGAGAGGAAGCTCTCAAAACCAAAAGTAGCGCCTCGGCCAAGCCAGGCCCAGAGAGTGGGGCAAGATCACGCCGGGCTGGCCCACAGGCCCGGCATCAGGCCTGGCTGCTCCCATCTGAGCAGGCCCCAGCTTCCCCAGCAGCCTTAGCCCATCCCTGCCCCGTGCGCCGGCCTGCACAGGCCTGGCTCGAGAGGGCTCCAGATATTTGCACTGGAACCGATGTGCCCGCACCCACCGGGCAGGCAGTATCTGGGACCAGCTCAACCTACCTCCATGGTATAATTTGGCAACAGGGACCGAAAGAAGAGCGCAATCGTGTTTCCATGGCTGATGGGACTTAGCCTGAAAGAGAAAGTAAAGAAAAGTCAGAAATGAAATGGAACCGATACTTATGGGACCCAGTCCAACTCCTGGGGCTGCCTGCCAGCTGCCTCTCTGCAGGGACATGGAGGGGCCCCACCCAGGGGCAGAGCAGCACAGCTGAGGACAGGCCCTGGATTCCCACAAAGTGGAGATCAGGGCCCTGGGTGGCAGTGAGGCTTCCTCATCAGCTCGGGGTGAGGCTGCGGTCAGTGGGAAAAGGACGTAGGAGACCAATTCAGCCAAGGCAGACAGGGTCCACAGCAAGGTTCTCATGGCCACCATCTGCCACCACACATGTGCCTTGCTTTGAAAAGCTGTAGTTTCAATGCGTCCTTCAGCAGTGAGAATTTGAGAGCAGACTCCTTACAGGAAGGCGGAAGCTTGCAGAGCCTGTGTTAAGTGGACACCCTCCTGGGGTGATGGACTCCACAGGACGCTGAGCAGCCCAGGCCTAAGCAGCTCTGGGAAGGGAGAAAGGCAGTGGTCCATGAGGGGGAACAGGACGAACCTGTGAGGCAGCCACGTAGTGCAATTCCTCAGCGCTACCACCTGCTCCTGCAGGAATCATTCATCACAACCACTACGTGGGTGACAGGCCCTCAGTAAGGCAAGTGCTCTCAAGGCCAGAGGAAAGGGAAAAAGCCTTTCAATGACCCAGATGCTGAGAGCCACCCCAGACATATACCAGCAACCTGGGGGTCAGCTTGGACCTGCTCCCCAGCCCTCTCACCCTGCAGCCCTGCTCTCCCGGCCCTGTCACGGGGCTGTATGCTCTGCTCCTGGCAGCCCTGCTCCGGGGCCTGCTTTTCTTCTCTCAACGTGCTGTATATGCTCTGCCCCTGGCAAAGGGCCTTGGCACATGGCAACTCTGCTGTGGAACACGGATACCCGTCTTCCCACTGAGCCTGGGGAAGCCACATTCCTGTGTCTCGGCACACCAACTCTTTCTTCCTTACAACAGTTTTTGTTTTGCTTTGTCTTTCTTAGATGGAGTCATGCCGTCACCCAGGCTGGAGTGCAGTGGTGCAACCCTGGCTCACTGCAACCTCCGCCTCCCAGGTTTCAAGTGACTCTCCTGCCTCAGCCTTCCAGGTAGCTGGGATTACAGATGCATGCCACTATGCCCAACTAAGTTTTGTATTTTTAATAGTGACAGGGTTTCGCCATGTTGGCCAAGATGGTGCACTTTTGATTTTACATTTATTTCTGGATCCTAAAATTCATGTGTTTTTCCCACATCACTGCACATCTGCTTCTGCTGTTACTCACACCTGCTACAGAGCCTGACACACAGGTGCTTGTACATTCGAAGGAGATGAGAAACAACGTGGCTGCAGAGGCAGAGCTGTGACCCCCAGATTACACTGTCCCTCTCCCCCTCCTTTCCTGTTAAGGGAAAGGCCCGCCTGACCATGTGCCCCATCTCTTAGCACCTATCCCAAGCTGGCAGCCAGTCCCTGTGAGCCACGAAGCACTGACCTTAGCTGCACGAGCCAAGGAGTGAAAGGGGAGGTGGAAGGTACCTCTCGGGCCTGACGTAGGAGTAGATGGTGTCCGCAGGAGGCAGAGGGTCAAACCCCATCACAGACTGTGTGGTCACGTCCTTCAGAAAGGGACACAAAACGAAGATGCTACGGATGCTGCCAGGGGGTCTCTGCCTCTCCCAGCAGAGTCCTTCAGTCGGCTCCAGCAAGGACTGGACGCATCTGCTGAGAGAGCCACAGAGTCTGACAGAAACGGCTGTGCTTTTTGTACCAACAAAACTTTGGGTGAGGGTGGGACCGCCCTTCTGCCACCAGGACACTCACGGGAGTGGAGGTGCACTTGCACAGCGTCTGCCCTTCTCACGGGGGTGTGTGGTGGGAAAGGAAGGGGGTCACGTGCTGCTCACGCCTGCCAAGATCTTCACCACGGGTCAGAAGCTCTCACTTCAGCCACTGCAGGCTATGAGGACCCTGGGCCACCCGAGGGTCACACAGCTCCTGGTGCACTCCCTGCCCCGCCCCTCAGCCCCTCTAGTGATGAGAGTCAGAAGCTCACAGCCCCAGACAAGGCCAGCCATGCCAGTCACCAGGATCTGCAGGGCAGCCAAAACTAAACCACGAGGCACTAAGCTGTCCTCAGCGACGGCCCCGGGCCTGCGACCCTCTGACTGGCTGGTTTCCTCCCTCGTTCTATCTTATCCCTTAACAACAGTATAAAGTCTTTAGGTTTTGAGACAGAAACAGAACCTCCAGCACAGGAGGTCACAGCGGGACTATACCCCATGACTACAGGGAAGCCCCCACAGCTGCACCCGCAGTCCCAACCGCGGACGGAGCAGCTCACCAAGGTGACTACTCAGCTATTGCTCTGAGCCCCAAAGGATTTCACTTTCAAAACCAAGCATCTGAACCCCGGCTGCCAGGAAAGGAGGCGCCATGGCATAGCTGGGCCATGAGGGTGCTCCCACCCTGCACGCCTGCATGTGGACTGCCAGGAGACACAGGGGCAGTGCATGTGACCGGCTTACACAAAGCTCCCATTTCAGCCTCTCTCCTTACCGGGGGCAGGGCAGCAACAGCTTCCTTGATCTCAGAGAGGATCACATGGCGGTGGATATTCCTGGGTGCGCGCTGGTAAAGCACCTTCCGCCTGAGGCCGAGGAGAAACCAGGCACAGCAGATGAAATGGCCTCGCCCCGCCCCTGCCCAGCACGCGCCACCTCTCTGCATTTTTAGTGGCACCCAAAACTGCATACTTCACGTCTCAAGCAGAGGCAGCACAGCTGGTCCCTGGCCTACGGTGAGGAAGGCTCTTAGGGGCCAATCCCAGCTGCACGGCCTGACAGCCTCTCTGACCGAAAAACAAGACTGACTGGAGCTGTGGCCAGTGGCTTCCTGTGCGAATTCACTGAGTTTGTCTATGTGAATTGACACCTGGGTACGTCACCACTGTCACTGCCACAGGTACAGGCACGGGTCCCGGCTTGAAGTCACTCTGGGAGGGCAGCACAGGGAACAAAATGCTTTCCTGTCCATAAGAAATGTCTGGTCCAGCCCGGGCACAGTGGCTCACACCTGTAATCCCCGCACTTTGGGAGGCCAAGGCAGGCAGATCACCTGAGGTCAAGACATCGAGACCATCTTGGCCAACACGGTGACACCGTGTCTCTATTGAAAATACAAAAAGTAGCCAGTCATGGTTAAATGTGCCTGTAGTCCCAGCTACTCAGGAGGCTGAGGCAGGAGAATCACTTGAACCAGGGAGGCGGAAGTTGCAGAGAGCTGAGATTATGCCATTGTGCTCCAGCCTGGGCAACAAGAGTGAAACTCTGTCTCAAAAAACAAAGCAAGAAAGACCTGTCTGGTGCAGTGGGGAACGCGGACACATGGATGGGGCCCACGACTGCCAATGGCTGGGGCACTGGCACCTCTTAGGCACCCCCGGCACAGCCTCACATCCGAGGCACACAGACTTGGCTGCCACTCCCACAAGGTCCATACCGGTGGGCAGAACCACGGCGCTGACACACAGAACTAGCATAGGGCCAAGGGCACAGGCACACCTGGCAACAGCAAGCAAGGGCTGCCGCAAATGCAGAGCACCAGGGTCTGACATGCTCACACTCAAGACAGAAGACTCACTCTCGGCTCTGCCAGATCTGTTTACCCACAAGATGCTGGTGTGAGAGACTCATCATCACCCCAGCTGATGTGGAAACACCACACAACCAGAAGCTACCACTCCAGCCCTAAGCACCCGGGAACGCCGGCTCGTGACCTGTGCTGAGGACCACAGCAGCCTCCCAGGAAGCCTCTGGGACAGGACAGGGCTGTGCTCCCTGTTAGGCCCCACACAGGCCCCATGGCTCGCCACACTGCAGGGGATGCCAAGCTGCTCACAACCCTCCTCGCCTCCCAAATCTGAGGCCCCTGTGTCTGGGACGAGGGCCCCTGAGGAGGGGGCATGGCAGGGCTGCTGCCCTGTGCAAGCCCCTAGCTCACCTGTTCTCACAGGCTTCCACTGCAGGGTCTCCAGCGTCCACTGCCTGTAGCACCCTGTGGACATTCTCCTCCAGCCAGCTCATGGTGGCGGGCTCTTTCCAGAGAAAGTGTGACCTCCCGAGATATAGGCTCACCAGCTGGCTCAGGGCAGGGGGCTGGCTGGAGGAGAGCAAGGTCTGTGAGCAGAACACTCTTCAGGCCAGCAGAGCCCCAGGGGTGGGCAGAGGGGAGGTGCAGGGAGGGCCCTGTGGGCTGCTGGACCTGAGAGCGTGGGGCTGGGGCACACAGGTGCCATGGCCTCTCACGCACTGTCTGTGTTCTTTAGGAGTTCTTTAGGAAGCACAACTGACTCCACAGAAATGTGAAAATATAACCAGGGCAAGTCCATCTGTGGGTACACAGGGCGAGCCCTGGACGCCACACTGGCCCCCGAGGGCCAGGCCCACAGATACTCCACAGATGGGTACCCCACAGACACCAAATGGGCACCCCACAGATGGGCACCCCACAGACACCCCACAAATGGGTACCCCACAGACGATCACCATATACTCCACAGATGGCTACCCCACAGATGGGTACCCCACAATCACTACACAGACACCCCACAGATGGACACCCCACAAATGATCACTCCACAGATGGACACCCCACAACCCCACAGACAGGCACCCCACAGACGGACACCCCACAGATGGGCACCCCACAGATGGGCACCCTACAGACAATCACCCCACAGATGGGCACCCCACAGACACCCCATAGAGACACCCCACAGATGGGCACCCCACAGACATATGCCCCACAGTCATCCCACAGACGATCACCCCACAGTCAGGCACTCCACAGACGATCACCCCACAGACAGGCATCCCACAGACGAGCACCCCACAGACAGACACCTCACAGAGACAGACACCCCACTGACGGATACCCCACAGACAAATACCCCACAAACGGGCATCCCACAGGCAGATACCCCACAGATGATCACCCCACAGAAAGACACGGCACAGTCACCTCACTATCACCCCACAGATGGGTACCCCAGAGACAGATACCCCAAGACAACTACCCCACAGATACCCCACAGATGGGCATCCCACAGACACCTCACAGATGGGCACCCCACAGATAATCACCCCACAGATGGGTACCCCACAGAAAGGCATCCCACAGATACCCCACAGGCAGACACCCCACAGATGGGCACCCCACAGGCAGACACCCCAGAGACGATCACCCCACAGGCAGACACCCCACAGACGATCACCCTACAGACACCCCACAATCAACCCACAGATGGGCATCCCAGAGACAAATATCCCACAGACAGGCATCCCAGAGATGGGCACCCCACAGACGGGCACTCCACAGACAGACACCCCACCGATGGCTAACCCACAGATACCCCACAGGCAGACACCCCACAGATGGGCATCCCACAGGCGGACACCCCACAGATGATCACCCCACAGATACCCCACAATCACCCCACAGATGGGTACCCCAGAGACAGACACCCCAGAGACAAATATCCCACAGATACCCCACAGATGGGCACCCCACAAACACCTCACAGATGGGCATCCCACAGATAATCACCCCACAGATGGGCACCCACAGACAGATACCCTACAGGCAGACACCCCACAGATGATCACCCCACAGGCGGACATCCCACAGACGATCACCCCACAGATAACCCACAATCACCCCACAGATGGGCACCCCACAGACAGACACCCCAGAGACAAATATCCCACAGACGGATACCCCACAGACGGGCACCTCACAGACAGGCACCCCACAGACAGGCACCCACAGACGGACACCCCACAGACGGGTACCCTACAGATGATCACCCCACAGACAATCACCCCACAGACGGTCATCCCAAAGATGACCACCCCACAGACAGGCACCCCACAGACGGGCACAGACCTTCACCCCAGACACCCCACAGACGGGTATGCAACAGACGATCACCCCACATATATGCCACAGACATCCCACAGACAGGCACACCACAAACAGGTACCCCACAGACGGGCAGCCCACGGACAGACAACCCACAGACACTACACAGGCAGTCACCCCACAGACAGGTACCCCCACAGATGGGCACCCCACAGACGGACACCCCACAATAACCTCACAGATGGGCACACCACAGAGGGGTACCCCACAGACAATGACCCCACAGACACCACACAGACGGGCACCCCACAGATGATCACCCCACGGACAGACGCCCCACAGATGGGCACCACCACTCTTTACCTTATCTCGGCGTTGGGTCCAAAGAAGTGATGAGTGGACACGGTGGCATCGGGCCGCACGCTGCAGTACTCGAGCAGGGGCAGGAGGACTGTGGGAGAAGCAATGGCTCTGTGGGACCCCTCGGCCCAGCCACTCCCAGCCCCCAAGGTGGTAAGGGATGTGGTAAGGTCTTTGTCACACACAGCTGAGTGCTTTCAGATGGAGGAGCCTGCAGGGCCAGCGGCTTGCTTCTGGCTGGCACTCTGAGCTGCTGCTGCTGGGGCGCCCAGGGTCTGAGGCAGGGGACTCCTCACACCAGCCCCCAGGAGCCTCCCAGCACCCTCATCTGCATCTGAGGAAAACTCATGCATCACCCTCCACACATGTGGGGCTGGATGTTCTAATCACAAAGTCCAGACCCCACGGCAGGCTGGTGGGAGCAGAGGCCATCTGTGCCCAGTGGAAGAGCTAGCACCGCAGGGCCAGGTTGAGGTCTGAGGCTGCCATGTAGGGGCATGAGCCCTTAGGGCAGAGCCTGTCCCACCCATGCCTGCAGTGATCTCCAGTGCTCTGGGATAAGTGGCGGTGGCTTCTTGGGAGGTTGCCTGCCTGCCTTCGAAGCAGGTGCTGACACTACAGCTTGTAAGACAGCAGCACAGCTCTGCCACACAGCACACAATCTCCCAGCTCTGTTCCCACTGGTGGAGCACGGCACATGGCCTCCACCCTGTTTCCAGACACCCCTACACTGGGGAACTCGGCACAGGGCCGTAGAGGAGGACACAGGAGATGAAGCTTTTGGGGTCAGTGAGCAGACGAGGGCTGGCCAGGCCCCTCTGGGGGGCACATTTCTCTGCCTGTGCTGGAAGCTGCCCAAACCCACGCCGTGGGCTTCCCTGAGGCCCAGACAAAGCCCTAGAAATCCACAGAACCAGTGAAGCCCTGCTGCTTCCAGGACGTGCTACAGAAGGTGAGTGGTCACGTCACGTGTCACATCAGCTGCATGCAAAAACCCTCAGTCCCCACAGCCCCTCAGAGGAGCCCCGTCTTAAAGAGAGATGTCACACATGCTGTCTGGCAGGGGTCAGCCCCACTGTGCCTGCCCGATGTGTGTGGATGGAGACCACCCAGATGCAGTTGGGGCTCAGGGTCTGTGCAGGCTGAGTTTGTCTGAGCAGGACAGGCCTCCGCTGCACATCCCAGCGTGGTGCTCAGCACAATCCTCTCCACCACGCCTCGGCACCTCCGACATCTTCCTCTGCTTTGTTCTCCTCCCCAGCACTGACACAATCCGTGCCCGGCACCTCCCAGCCAGTCCCGTCTCTGCACCGTACCACACAGCCCCACAGGGTAGGATGTCTGCCACCTCCTCGTGCCTGGCATGGCACGCAGCAGGTTCCCAGATGGACCAATCATCTTTCAAGTTTGGTAGGGCAGGTTTGCAGGCCCTACCAAAGAATGTATGTTTCTGAAGGTGTAGGGGAGGTCAGGGACCTGGCCTCCGCCACCAGGAACACCAGCCCCCACCGCCATGGCTGACAGGACATACCCCACCCCAGAAAGATGCGGCACCCACCTCCAGGGAACATGGTAAGCGCCTGCTGTATCAAGAGCGAGGCCTTCTCCCTGGCAGAGCTCTGCTCGTGCTCAGGGAGGTCTGTCTGCTGGCTCAGCAGGAAATACGCCAGTGGAACAGAGAAGGCAAAATTTGGGAGCTGCGACAGGTTTCGATGAGCCTACAAGAGACACAGAGACAGGGTGGAGCCTCAACTCATAAAGACAAAGTATATGAGTTGGCAGATGCTCTGATGCCACCGTGAGCCCTGCCAGGAGTAGGCAGATTCTGCCGGCAATGCGAGGGCCTCTTCTCAACTTAGCATAAAGATAACTTATACACCCACTTGTGGGAATTTCCACACTCAGAAGAGAGAGGACACGGAGGGCCTGAGGAGTCACAGAGTGTGAGAGGGGCTATAGGGAGGGAGGGCCCCACCTGCCACAGGAGCTCCTCTTTGAAGTTGAGCAGTCGGTGCTCTCAATGTGGAAAATGTGCAAAGCACGAACCAGCAAACAAGAGCAGCCTACCACCGTGCGAGCACTTCTGCCTTTCTCAGCAGACGCCACACACCTCAGACATGCGACTCACTGCCTCTTTTTCTATCAAAATGGGATCACAGACTCACAGTTTTTGACCTTAAACACCATCATCCACATCTCCTGTGGCCCCATTTTGCGGGATTCCCTGAGGTTTCCCTGCACCTACGTTTTTTTGAGATAGAGAGATTTCTAGAAACCACATTCCTGGAGGTGAGATTTCCTGGCCAATTATGCCAAATGCTAAACAATTCAAAGTAATTTACCCACTTTGATTAGGCACGACCATGTGCTACAAAAAAATTCAACACAGAAACAGAGAAGGTAAGAGCTGCCATCGCCTGCTCCCCAGCCCTGGGCCCTGCTGGAGGTCAGCATGACAAAGTCTCATGTGTCCTCCAGGTAAGCGGCACCCAGAGGCACATAATGGGAGCCCAGGGGTCAGTTTAAATTTTCTAGGAGCTGCGTTAAAGAGAAAACAGGGGAAATTAACTTTAATACATTATACCTAACCCAATACAAGTAAATTATCACTCCAACACGTGTCTGTTACTGGCGGCAGAGTTTGGGTCTCTCTTGCTGTACAGTTACTCCTCTGGGACAGGGTGTGCTGGGGGCAACCCTCCCTCTGCCTCTCGGCTGTCTCCTCCTTTCCTGCCCATGAGGAGCTCAGGTGCTGCCACTTTCTCATTACGAGCGCCACCATCCTGGCAGGCAAGTGTACACACACTTTGAGGATCCGACACAAGACTGCTGTACCGTCCCTAGGAAAACCAGATTCCGCTCCACAAAGGCTCGAGGGAGACAAAAAAGGCAGGAGGATGTGGTTCTATTCTCAAAGAATTACCATGTCATCCCCAAACCGTCCCTTGAGCACACAGACACCAAACCAGGAAAAGAGAAGGAGAAGCAGATGTCTGTCCACCCAGGGACTCACCAGGCTGCCACCTACCTCCCACTCTTGGAAGAGGCGGATCAGGTACTCGTAGTTCCGGGCCCGCAAGGACAGGTGGTCGATGAGCAGCAGCATGCAGAGGGGGTCCTCATCCGGCTCAAGACTTCCGGAGGCAGAGCAGGGAGCAGGGTGAAGGAGAACGGGGCGCCATCAGGCCAGGAGTAGTGAGGAGGCAGAGCAGGGAGCAGAGTGAAGGAGAATGGGGCACCATCGGGCAGGGAATGGGCCTGCAGCCAAGGCAGGGGCATGGGCAGGCGTGGTGGAGCAGCCACTCACCTCAGGATGAGCTTGCAGTACTCCAGTGCAGTGCGTGGGCAACCTCGCTTCTCCAGGAAGCTCATCTGCTTATAGAGGGCCAGGTAGAAGCTCCTAGATCCACAACAGTTCCACATCAATTAGAGCGACACAAAGCAGAATGCCCTGTGGACAGTGCTGCAGCCAGCACCCGCTCCACCCTGCCCTCCGCGCAGTGCCGAGGGTGCCGTTCTGCTCTCTGGGTTCTGCTGGCATTTCCTACGTGCCCAGCACACAGAGATCCGTGTCTGGAGAAGTGGTGAGCACTCTCCTTGCCCTTTACAGAGTTACACACGAATTTGCATACTGAAAATCAAACCTCTTTGAAATTTTTATCTTGTTTTTTGTTGACTTTATAATTTAAGGGGAGAGAGTAAAAATCTCCTGTTACAACTATGGCAAATTAGATCTTAATTTATCCTCCAATCTCAGCAGTGGCTCACAGCACTCAGGCTGGACACATGGAGCCTGTGACATCTGCACACAGGTCCTGGTGGCTGCTACTTCTGCCAACAGCCCACTGTCCCTTTTATGCCTGGAAACATTAGTATTTTATAATCTACTTCAAAGTACTAACAATTTCATTGGAAGAGACAAAACTAACATAAAAAAAACCAGGCCGGGTGTGGTGGCTCCCAGCACTTTGGGAGGCTGGATCACGAGGTCAAGAGATGGAGACCATCCTGGCCAAGACAGTGAAACCCCGTCTCCACTAAAAATACAAAAATCCGCCAGGCACAGGTGGTGGGTGCCCGTCATCCCAGCTACTTGGGAGGTTGAGGCAGGAGAATTGCTTGAACCCAGGAGGCAGAGGATGCAGTGAGCCAAGATCACATCACTGCACTCCAGCCTGGTGACAGAGCAAGACTCCGTCTCAAAAAAAAAAAAAAAGAAAGAAAAGAAAAAAGAAAACCAGTGGAGGAAACTGAAACTCAGCACACAATGTGGACATCTGTGCAGCAGGGGTGGATGGACCTTGGCTTGCCAGGAGGGCTGAGAGGGTAGGAGTGGATCGTGCACTGGAGACACCCAGGGTGGCCAGAAAAACCAGGCGCTGCACACAAGAGAGTCAGGACAGCGGACAGAGGCTGGTCCTCACACGGGACACACAGGACAGCGGATAGAGGCTGGTCCACACACGGGACACACGGGACAGCGGACAGAGGCTGGTCCACACACGGGACACACGGGACAGCGGACAGAGGCTGGTCCACACACGGGACACACGGGACAGCGGACAGAGGCTGG